>CAKNYM010035395.1:0-15335 GCA_932195095.1 Andricus curvator
TTTCAGAGTAGAAGTAGAATTTCAAAGAAGAAATATTTCTGAATTATAATAGAAATTTTTTTTACATTGTTCGTTGCGAATTCATCGTTTTTTAATTAGAAATTCAACTACTGGGTTAAAAGTTAAACTTTTGTTAAAAATTAATTTATCTTTTTTTGATGAAAATTCAACTATTTGGTTTAAAATTGATATTTTTCATTTAATAATTGAACTATTTGTTTGAAAATGTATGTACTTTGTGCAAAATTCATCTATTTTTGTAGACAATTAAACTTTATGGTTGACAATTCATCTTTTTGGCATAAAATTAAACTATTCCAGTTAAAGATTCATCATTTCAGTTGAAGATTCATCATTTTATTTGAAAATTCACCAGTTTGGTTGAAAATTAATTTCTTTAAACGAAAATTTAACTGTTCCATTCTGAGTTGAAAATTAAAGTCTTCAAGTTCGGAATTCCACAATTTGGATAAAAATTTGTCTTTTTAATTGAAAATTTAACTATTCCGATGAAAATTCATGTATTTTGTTAAAAAATCGATTTTTTTGTTGGTAAAAAATTATCTTATTTTTCTTTGAAAGTTAATCTTCTTGTTTAAAAATTCTTCTTTTCGGTTAAAAATTCAAGTATTCCAGTCAAATATTTATTATTTTAGTTGAAAATTCATCTTTTAGGTTTGAAATAAAATTATTTGGTTGAAAGTTAATCTCTTTTGTAAAAAATTAATTTTTTTTTCATTCGAAAATCCATCGTTTTAATTAAAAATCCATTTCTTTGGTTGAAAATTGAGCTGTTTGATTGAAAATTTGTTTTTTCTTTGGATGTTTTTTGGTTGAAATTTTTTTTTCAACTGAAAATGTAACTATTAATCCAGTTGAATATTTCATAATCTTAGTTCAAAATTCATGTCTTTGGTTGAACATTCATTTTTGACTAAAAATTTGATTATTCAATTTTTGGTTGAAAAATTATCTTTGTTAGTTGAAAATTCGTGTTTTTTGGTAGAAATTAATCTTCTTGGTTGAAAATTAATCTTTTTGGTCAAAAATTCAATTATTCTAGTTAATAATTCATCATTTCAGTTAAAAATTCATCTTTATGGTTTGAAATTCAACTATTGCAGTTAAATATTTACAATTTTATTTGAAAATTCATCACTTTGTTTGAAAATGTAACTATTATTTTGAAAGTTAGTTTTTGTTCTTGTTAAAAGTTAGTTTTTTTGTTGAAACTAATTTTTTTAACTGAAAGTTTAACTTATTCCAAATGAAAATTCCATAGCTGTTGTTGAAAATTCATCTGTTTGGTTAAACATTAATTTTTTTAACTTGAAATTTAATTATTAAAGTTTTGGTTTACAATTTATCTTTTTTTAGTAAAAATTAATTTTTTGTTTTGAAAATTGAACTATTTCAGTTAAAGATTCATTGTTTTAGTGAAAACTCTTATGTTTGGTTTACAAATAATTTTTTAAACTAAAAATTTTACTATTCCATTTTCGATTGAAAATTATTATTTTTTCAGATCAAAATTTAACTATTTGGTTGAAAAATTGTCTTCTTTTATTAAAACTTCAAACCTTTCTTTAAAAGTTAATGTATTCGGTTGAAAAATTGTATTTTTGGGTAGAAAATTAATCTTTTTATTTAAAATGTAATCTTCTTTAAAAATTCGTCTTTTTGGTTGAAAATTCGAGTGTTCCAGTTAAATATTCATCATTTTAGTTGAAAATTTATCTTTCTTGTTTAAAATTTAACTATTCCAGATAAAGATTCATAATTTGATTTGAAAATTCATCACTTTGGTTGAAAATTGAACTATTTTATTGAAAATCCGTTTCTTTTGTTGAAAATTAATTTTTTCAACTGAAAGTTTAACTATTCCATTTTTTTGTAAAAAATTGATATTTTTTAGTGGAAAATTTAAGTATTTTTTTCCAAATTAATTTATTTTGCAACGTTTTGCTCTGTTGTATTAAAAGATGTTTAAAACGAACGTCATGAATTAAAATAAATGTTTGCGTTTTGCGGCAAATATAAATATGTTACTTTGAGTTGACCGGGAAAATTGAAAAACTTGACCGGGGAAAACCGGGAAATGACCGGGAATTTGAAATCGTCCGCCGAATCGCCACCCTGATTCGTCTTTTGGCTTGAAGATTCAACAATTTAGGTAAAAAAAATCATCTTTTTGGTTGGAAAATTCATTTTTTTTAAATGAAGTTTGTTTTTATTTATTTTATAGAAATATTTTGTTACCCTCTCTCTCCGAGGGTCCCGGAGAGGCCCTATAATCCGTTACGTAATTTAAGTACGACCCCTGATGCTGGCTGATTAGCTTTCACCTTATCAGTAAGAATAAATACTTAAGTACTAGGTTCTATTCAAATTATAGTAATTATTTATAGTCGGGAAGAACCGGTGGACATGTACAAAATAGATTTTTGTCGCCGTAGATGTCGTCTATTCTTCCTACGCTGGGCCAGATTTTCGTGCTGCCTTTCACGAAGGGCTGAAACGAGAGAAACAGTGTTAAATATTTTTTAATTTTATTACAGGCTTCACAGTCTTTAATCTATTCTCTTTCAATTAAAAATTCTACTATTTGGTTAAAAATTTTAATATTTTGTTGAAAATGCAAATATTTTGTTAAAAAATCATCTTTTTGGTCAAAAATTCAAGTATTTGGTTGAAAGTTGAACTGCTTTGTTGAAAATTTGTTTTCTACTTTGCTGAAAATTAATTTTCTTAGAAAATTGAACGATTCCATTTTTGAATGAAAATCGATCGTTTTTAGTTGAAAATTTAACTATTTCATTTTTCGTTAAAAATTAATTTGTTTGGTTAAAAGTTATTCTACTTTTTTTTAAACTTATTTTATTGATTGAAGATTTTTGTTTTGTTTTTTAATTATTTTTTGGCAGAGAAGTAATCTTTTTGATTGAAAGTTCAAGTAGTTGGTTGCAAGTTGAACTACTTTGTTGAAAATTTATTTTATGAGTTTAAGATTCATCTATTTAGTGGAAAATTTAACTATTTATTTTGAAAATTGTTTTTTTTTTAAATTTAATTTTTTGAGCTGAAAATTTAACTATTCCATTTTTGGTTGAAAATTAAATATTCCTTTTGAAAATTCATCTGTTTTGTAGAAAATTGATCTTTCTGGCTCAAAAATTCAATTGTTTTTTTTTAAACTGTTTGGTTGCTAATGAACTTTTTAGTTGAAAATTCATATTTTTGGGTAGAAAATTCAACAATTTTTGTAGAGAATTCGCCTTTTTGGTTCGAAAATTAATCAATATGGGTAAAAAAATTTTCTGTGGTTGAAATTTTTTTCTGTCTTGACTGAAAAATCTTTCTTGATTGAAAATTCAACTCTGGTTAAAAATTCGTCTTTCCGGTTTGTAAAATCATCTCTTTTGGTTGAAATTTAATCATTTTTGGTCAAAAATGCAACTGTTTGGTTGAAAATTAATCTGTTTTCTTTGAGGATTCAACTATTTTATTGAAATTTTATAGTTTTGGGTTGAATTCTACTGTTTTTCATTTAAAATATAAATATTTTTCGTTGAAAATTTCTCAAAAATTCAAGAACTTGGTTGAAAGTTGAAGTACATTGTTGAAAATTAATTTGTTTGTTGTTGAAAATTAATTTTTTGAACTGAAAATTTAACTATTCCATTTTTGCTCGAAATTTAAATTTTCTTTTCGAAAATTCATATTTTCGTGTTGAAAATTAATCTTTTTTGTAGAAAATTTATCTTTCTGGCTCAAAAATTAAACTGTTTTGTAGAAAAATCGTCTTTTTAAGTTCAAAATTCTATTATTTTTTGGTTGAAAATTCAACTATTTTGTAGCAAATTCGCCTGTTTAGCTTGAAAATTAAATTATTTGGTTGAAATTTGTTTTCTGTTTTGAATGAAAAATCTTTCTCAGTTGAAAATTCTACTCTTGTTAAAAATTGTTTTTTTTTTTTGTTTTGGAAATTCTTCTCTTTTGGTAGAAATTCAATTTTGTTGTTGTTAAAAATGGAACTGTTTGGCTAAAAGTTATCAGTTTTTATTGAAGATTCAACTATTTTGTTTAAAAATTCTCATTTTTGGTTGAATTAAACTGTTTTATATTTAAAATAAAAATATTTTTCGTTTGAAATGTCAACTATTTCGTTAAAAACGCATGTATTTTTATGAAAATTCCTATTTTTGGAAGAAAAGTAATCTGCTTGTTTGCAAATTCAACTTTTTTGTTGAATGGTTAATTACTTTGTTAAAAATTCATTATATTGGTTGAAGATTGAACTGTTTTGTTGAAAATCCGTTTTTTGTTATGTTTTGAAAATTAATTTTTTAAACTGAAATTTATCTATTCCATTTTTTTTTAAATTGATCACTTTTAGTTGAACATTATTCTTTTTAGGTAGAAAATTAATCTTCTCGGTTGAAACTTTAACTATTTCTTTCGAAAATTCTTTTTGTTTTTTGAATATTAACCTTTTTTTAATTACCTTTTTTTCAATTCATATTTTTGTGTTGAAAATTAAACTGTTTTGTATAAAATTCCTTATTGGTTAAAAATTAATCTGTTTTGGTTGAGGATTCAACTATTTAGTCGATAATTCCTCTTTTTTAGTGAGTTCAACTGTTTTTATTTGAAAGTAAAATCTTTTTTGGTTGAAATACTAACTATTACTTTTTTTGTTGACAATCCATCCTTCTTGGTTAAAAATTGAACTATTTTGTTAACAATTAATTTTTTTGGTTGAAAATATATATTTTTTAAAATTAAAATTGAAATATTCCATTTTTGTTTAAAAATGTTTCTTTTTTATTTGAAAATTCAACTATCTGGTTGAAAACTTATCTTTTTTGGTTGAAAATTCAACTATTAGGTTGAAAATACAATTTTGTAGGTTGAAAATTCAACTATTTAGTTAGAAATTCTACTATTTTATTACAATTTAATTATTTTATTGAAAATTCCACTAGTTTGTGAATCTCATCTTTTTTGGTCGAAATATCAACTGTTGTATTGAAAATTCGTCCTTTTGTATTTAAAATTTATCGTTTATTGTAGAAAAGTAATCTTTTTTGGTTGAAAATTAACTCTTTTTTGAAAATTTAACTACTTGGTTTAAAAAAAATCTTTCTTGGTTGAAAATGAACTTTTTTGTTGAAAATTTTAACTATTGCGGCTCAAAAGTCAACTATTTCCTGAAATATTCGACTTTTCAGCTTGAAAACTCAACTCTCGCTGAAAATTCCTCTCTTTTGGTAGAAAATTCAACTATTTTATTAAAAATTCAATATATTTCAATTTGAAATCTTAAGCGTTTCATATTAAATTCAATATTTAATTTATTTAAAAAAAATAATTCCCCAATTACTTCCATATTTTCGTGAAAAATCACCCTATTTCCCCTATTTTGAGAGCATTTTGCTGTGAAGTCTGTGATTATCATTCAAAATGTTTAAATATACCATTAAAACCTTAATTTTATACTTACAGCAGGAAAAGCAGCAACTTCTCGAGAATAAGGTCGATTCCATTTTGAACTAATAACTTCCTCCTGAGTGTGAGGAGCCATTTTCAGTGGATTAATACTGGAATCAGACTTGCCGCTCTCGATACTATCAATTTCTTTCCTTATAGCTGAAAAAAAATTTTTATTATTCAGGGTGTCCAGCGACCTTAAAAAACTGGAAATCTCCTTGAATTTTCCACGATAACCTTGAATTAAACTTCTTTTTTTCTTTTAAAACAGTTATTTTATTGAAATTCCAAGAGTAATCTTGCTATTGAAAAGTTTTTTATTTTTTGTGAATAATTCTATAAGTTTTTTATTTCTTCTCCGCTAATATAGAATTTTAAAGTATGCATTTTTTGTGATATTTAACTTTCAAATTATAAAAATTATTAATTGATAATGTTGACGTTAATTCAGTTTCAGAATTAGAATGAGCCAGGGCTATACAGGATTTTTCGAGGGGTTGAACAGTCGGTTTTTGAGTGTACACCAGATGTCAAAAATTTACAAAATATTTCCAGAGATTTAAAAAGATTTCAAAATACTTTAAAGATTTAAAAATATTTCAAAGAATTTTGAATATTGCACAAAGATTTCACGGTTTTCAAATACTTAAAAAAGCTTTCAAGAATTTACATTAAAAGAATTAACATTTAAGAAATTTCACAGAAACTTCCCAAAGATTTTGAACATTTCATACAAATTTCAAGGATTTCAAAGGTTTGAAAAAGGCTTGTACACCAGATTTCAAAGATTTCACAAAGATTTTAACATTTTCAAAAGACTTCAAGGATTTTAAAGATTTTTAAAAGGGATCTCTAAGGTTTCAAATTTTTTTAGAAGGTTTCAAAATATTTCTCAGAGATTTTAAATATTTCCTTGATTTTAAATGAATACAAAGGATTTCAGAAAGATTTCACAAAGATTTCCTTAAAATTTCATAAAGATTTCAAAAGAATACAAGAATTTCAAAAAGGGTACAGTACAAAAAACTTCAAAGAATTGAAACGATTTCAATTTTTTTTAGAAAATTTCAAATGATTTCAAATATTCCAGTGATTTCAAATAAACACAAAAGATTTAGGAAAGATTTCACAAATATTTCAAAGAATTCATAAGGATTTCAAAAGATTTCCAAAATTCGAGGGGTAATTAGTGTACAAACTTTATTAAAATCTCTTTGCAACCACCTTGCAATCACTTTAAATCACCGTAAAATCACTTACAATCACTTGCAACTTTCTCACAAAAAAAATGAAATTTCCGTTTTAAATTTTTACAAAAATTTTAAAAGATTCCAAAAGATCTCATGAAGACTTCACAAATATTTTAAATACTTCAGAAGATTTCAATGAATTCACAAAGATTTCAAACGAACACAAAAGATTTCATAGACAAAGATTAAAGAAAGTTTTCACAAATATTTTAAAGATTTCAAAAAGTTTCACAAAGCTTTCAAAAATTTCAAAGATATAAAATATTTCATGGATTTCATAGATTTCAAAAGTTTTACAAAAATTCTCAAAAATTTCATGAAGATTTCACAAAGATTTTAAATACTTCAGAAGATTTCAACGAATCGACAAAGATTTCAAAAGATTTCGTAAGCAAAGATTAAAGAAAGATTTGACAAATATTTTGAAGATTTCATAAAGAGTTCAAAAAGTTTCACAAAGCTTTCAAAGATATAAAAGATTTCATGGATTTCAAAGATTTTACAAAAATTTCAAAACATTTCATGAAGATTTCACAAAGTTTCACAAAGATTTCACAAAAATTTCAAAAGATTCTAAAAGATTTCACGAAGATTTTACCGAAATTTCAAGATTTCAACAAATTTGAGAAGATTTCAAACGAACACAAAAAATCCCACAAGCAAATATTGAAGAAAGATTTCACAAATATTTTAAAGATTTCATAAAGAGTTCAAATATTTCAAAAAGTTTCACGAAGCTTTAAAAAATTTCAGAGATATAAAAGATTTCAAAGATTTTACAAAAATTTTAAAAGATTCCAAAAGATTTCATGAAGATATCACAAAGATTTTAAATACTTCAGAAGATTTCAAAGAATTCACAAAGATTTCCAAAAATTTGAGAAGGTTTCAAACGAACACAAAAGATTTCAAAAACAAAGATTAAAGAAAGATTTCACAAATATTTTAAAGATTTCATAAAGAGTTCAAAATATTTCAAAAAGTTTCACAAAGCTTTAAAAAATTTCAAAGCTATAAAAGATTTCATGGATTTCAAAGATTTTACAAAATTTATTAAAAATTCCAAAAGATTTCATGAAGGTTTTAAATACTTCAGAAGATTTCAACGAATTCACAAAGATTTCAACAAATTTGAGAAGATTTCAAACCAAAACAAAAGGTTAAAGAAAGATTTCACAAATATTTTAAAGATTTCATAAAGAGTTCAAAAAATTTCACAAAGCTTTCAAGGATATAAAAGATTTCAAGGACTAAAAGGATTTCAATGATTTTACGAAAATTTCAAAAGATTCTAAAAGATTTCACAAAGATTTTACAGAAATTTTAAGATTTCACAAAGATTTCAACAAATTTAAGAAGATTTCAAACGAACACAAAAGATTTCACAGACAAAGATTAAAGAAAGATTTCACTAATATTTTAAAGATTTCATAAAGAGTTCAAAAAATTTCAAAAAGATTCACAAAGATTTCAAAAATTTCAAAGATATAAAATATTTCATGGATTTCATAGATTTAAAAGGTTTTACGAAAATTTTAAAAAATTTCATGAAGATTTCACAAAGATTTTAAATACTTCAGAAGATTTCAACGAATCGACAAAGCTTTCAAACATTTCAAAGATATAAAAGATTTCATGGATTTCAAAGATTTTACAAAAATTTTAAAACATTTCATGAAGATTTCACAAAGTTTCACAAAGCTTTCAAAGATTTCAAGGACTACAAGGATTTCAAAGATTTCAAGGACTACAAGGATTTCAAAGATTTCACAAAAATTTCAAAAGATTCTAAAAGATTTCACGAAGATTTTACAGAAATTTGAAGATTTCAACAAATTCGAGAAGATTTCAAACGAACACAAAAAATCCCACAAACAAATATTGAAGAAAGATTTCACAAATACTTTAAAGATTTCATAAAATGTTCAAATATTTCAAAAAGTTTCACAAAGCTTTAAAAACATTCAGAGATATAAAAGATTTCAAGGATTTCAAAGATTTAACAAAATTTTTTAAAAATCCCAAAAGATTTCATGGAGATATCACAAAGATTTTAAATACTTCAGAAGATTTCAACGAATTCACAAAGATTTCCAAAAATTTGAGAAGGTTTCAAACGAACACAAAAGATTTCAAAAACAAAGATTAAAGAAAGAGTTGACAAAATTTCACAAAGCTTTCAAAGATATAAAAGATATCATGGACTACAAGGATTTCAAAGATTTTACGAAAATTTCAAAAGATTCTAAAAGATTTTATAGCAATTTCAAGATTTCACAAAGATTTCAACAAATTAGAGAAGATTTCAAACGAACACAAAAGATTTCACAAATATTTTAAAGATTTCATAAAGAGTTCAAGAAATTTCACAAAGCTTTCAAAGATTTCAAGGACTACAAGGATTTCACAAAAATGTCAAAAGATTTTACAGAAATTTCAAGATTTCAACAAATTTGAGAAGATTTAAAACGAACACAAAAGATTCCACAAAAAAAAATTGAAGAAAGATTTCACAAACAGCTAAAAAAATTTCACAAAGCTTTCAAAGATATAAATGATTTCAAGGATTACAACGATTTCGAGGATTTAAATGATTTTACAAAAATTTTAAAAGATTACACAAAGATTTTACAGAAATTTCAAGATTTCTCAAATATTTTAAATACGTCAAAAGTTTCAACAAATTCACAAAGATTGCAAAAATTTTCAAAGGTTTCACAAAGATTTCAAAAAAGTCAAGGATTTCAAAGACATTGTAATGATTTTAAAATATTCCCAAAGATTTCACAAAGACGACTTATGTTCGCAAAAAATTAAAAATTAGTTTATTTATGGTTCTGCTTTCTTTGGAAATTTTGGCCAATAAAAAATGAAACGTCTCATCTTTCACATGTATAGCAAACGGTTATTTGATAATTTGATGTAAAAAAAAGGAGACCTAGAAAAACTGATTTCTTGACCTGGAAAACTTGGAAAAGACTTTGAATATTGTTGAAATTTAAGAATTTTAAATTAGATTAAAATCAAATTCAAAATCCTATTTAACGTCCAATACTCAAGTTAATGTATAGAATTCCTGAAAATAAAACAAGAATCCAATGATCAAATTTGGACAACTACCACAAAATGCTCCTATTGCAATTCCTAAGAACAAAACAAATTTTTTTTCTTTAGACAAAAATAAAAAAGAGGAAAGAAAAATGAGAAGGCAACCAACCAAATCCCCTTCCTTCTCTTTTTTATTTCTTTCGTATTTTTTTGAATGCTTTCATATTGTGATTGATTATTATTATTATTATTATACCATTAAGCCATTTCCCTTTCGGGGTAGGCGTGACTTGCTCGGTTGGAGAATAGTAGTGTGCATATGGGTATATAGGTATAAGGTAGGTATGAATATAGGTATGAGATGGATAGGTATATAAGTGTTAGGTATATATATTTTAGATTGATCTGGAATTCTCGTGTTATTTATTTAAATGACACGTTTACTCCGCAACACTGCTCCGACCCAGGTTGCTGATCAATCTCTCTAGCGATCACCCCAAGTGAAGAGCCTCACAAAATTGTTATGTATGGTTCTCCACTTGGGCCCATTAGTATCCAAGATCTTTGTTTCAGGCGTCATTCATTCTACTGTCACTCTGTTTACAAACTATTTGTCGCCACACTTTTCTGTCCTGGCATACTACTCTAGCTTCCTTCACGTCCATGCATTTTTTCATGCAAGCTCTTGTGTTTCTATGGCTTCTTATGTCTCTACGGATTAATGTCTCATTTACAGATTCTAACCATTCTTTCGGCGGTCTACCTCTGGGCATTCTGCCATTTACTTTACCTTTATACACTTGTTTGGTCAGTCGTTCATCTTTCATTCTTTCAAGATGTCCGAACCATCTTAACTGATTTCTTTCCCATGTGTCAACTATTGTCTCTTTTGCACCACATTCTTTGAGGATTGTCTCGTTTCGGACTTTGTCCATTAGTGTTTTCCCGCATATTATGCGCAGAGGTTTCATGCCGATCGCGTTAATTTTACTCCTGTCCTTTTCTTGACATGTCCATGTCTCGCTACCGTATAGTACAGTCGGTACGAATATAGAATTGTGTATGGCCATTTTAGCTTTTTTTGATATGTTTTTATTTGTTAGGATGGACCCTGCTCTACCGATAACCTGTTTACCCTTATTTATGCGCCTATCTAACTCCCCATCTATTTTTCCGTCGCTAGTGAATAGACTACCTAGATATACGTACTTGTCAACTTGTTCTAATCTTTCATCATTTAGGACAATGTTGCACATTGTTTTCTCACTCTTTCCCTCAAACACCATGATTTTTGTTTTATTTACGTTAATTTTGAGTCCCATGTCCTTCATGCTTGTATGAAGTTTATTCAACATTCTTTGCAAGTCCTCGACTGATTCTGCCATAACAATCTTGTCATCTGCGAAAGCTAACCCACGTGCCTTAACTGTTTGGAGATCTACACCTTCTTCGTCGAAGAGTGCAGTTCTTAGACACTTATCCATGAATATGATAAATAGCCACGAGGACATAACGCATCCTTGTTTCACGCCTTGCGTAATATCGAACCAGTCACTCAGTTTCCCGTTTACCCTTACGCTCGCTTTACTACCTGTATATATTGTTTTTATTGCTTGCAGGAGCCCTCCATTTACTCCGTATTCTTTAAGAACTTCCCAAAGTTTACTTCTATTTACCGTGTCAAATGCTTTTTCTAGGTCAATAAATGCACAGAAAACTTTCTTTCCTACTCTCAAGCTTTTTTCTGTGATCTGTCTTAGGCTAAATATCTGATCTGTACATGATCTTCCTGGCATAAATCCACTTTGGACTTCCCATATTTTTTCTTCTGTGATTTCCATTACCCTACGAATAAGTATTTTTGAGTATATTTTACTTACGGTACTTAGTAGGCTGATACCTCTGTAATTACTGCAGTTGTTTTTATCTCCCTTTCTTTTGTATGTTGGTACGATAATCGCTTTTTTCCAATCGTCTGGGACTTTCCCCGTCTCGATACATAAATTTATTAATTCGCACAACCTGTGAGGTATGTACTCGCCACCGTATTTGAGCATTTCAGCACTAATACTGTCTATGCCAGCAGCCTTACCGTTTTTCAAGTTCTTAATTATGTCTCGGACCTCAGTGACACAGACTTTTTCAATTGGGTTTTCTAATGCATTATGTTCTATGTCGCAGTTTTGTTGTCCTATATCTTCACCTCCTAATAGTTCTTTAAAAGAGTCTTTTAAAGCGTCTACTATCCCGTCTATATCATATAGCATTTCACCTTTGCTGTTTCTCATGCTAGCAAACTCTGTACTTTTACTTTCCTTCAACTGTTTATATAGTAGTTTCATTATTCCTCCAAAACCGTTTTGTATTTTGTTCTCTTCTTCTGTTCTGATTTTTTCTTTACTCTCCTTGACTAGCCGTTTCATTTTCCTCTTTTTGTCTTTGTAATCATTTTTGAGTCTATTTCTCTCCTCATCGCTAAGACCTGTCATGTTTAATGTTCTCTTGTGCGCTTTTTTCTTTTCTCGCTGGGCTGCTTGAATTTCATCATTCCACCATGCATCACCAGACTTTCTTCCTACCACTGCCGTACCACACACTTCAATTGCCGTTTTAACAATGGTATCCCGTAATAAAGCCCACGCGCCCTCTATATCTTTATTGCTCGTAAGCGTTTCCCAAGTTGCCCTATCTATGCGTTCGCTTAACTTATTTTGAAACTCTATTCGCACTTCCGGTTTCTGTAAATTTTCAATCTTTATTCGAGTTTGTTTCGTTTTTTCTGTTCTCTTTCTTTTCCATCCCCGGCCTAAGTTTATTTTAGAGATTAAAAGATAATGATCGGTATTGCATTCGGAACCCCTCATGACTCTTGTATCTTTGACTAGTTCTCTTAGTCTTTCATCCGCAATAACGAAGTCAATTACACTGCGATTATTTCCTTTACACCAAGTGTACGTGTGGATCATTTTATGTCGAAACCAAGTATTGGTAATAAATAGGCCCTTTTCTAAGCATAAACTAACTAATTTTTCCCCGTTATAATTTTTTCTTGGATCCCCAAATTTACCTAGTACCCTTTCTGTATCTGTATCCTGACGTTGAACGCCGACCCATCCGTTCATATCTCCTAGCAGAATTATTCTTTCACCTGGATCGCAAGTACTTATTGTGTCATTTAAAGTGTCCCAGAAAGCGTCTTTGACTTCTCGCGGCTCACTGTCAACTGGGGCGTAGCACGCTATGATAAATAACCTTCTGATTCCTACCTTCATTCTAGCCCACAACAATCTGGGAGATACAAAATCATGATCTTTGAGATGCTGTCTTGCTTTTTTATTCATAATTAAACCGATCCCTTGACTACGATTTGATTCACTACCTACTCCTGACCATATTTCAAAACCGCCTTTTAACACCCCATTTTCTATGTTTCTACTTTCGCAACCCTTTTTCTTCGTCTCAGGTACACATAAAATATCTAGTTTCCTTGCGTGCATAGTTTCTCGTAGTTCTCTTATTTTAAGGTCATTCACTCCTCTAGCATTCCATACACCCAGTCTCCATTCATCGCCTGAAATTCGACCTTTACGTTTACCGTGTGTATGCATTTTGTCGATCCAAGTTTCAGTCCATTCCGAGGCTACTTTATTGTTTGTATTATTCATGTTTAGATTGTACACCCAACTATCACCTTTATGCGCGAAAATTTGTTTTGCGAGCCGAAATCATGTCCAAGTTAAGTGATTATTCGTCGTGCGGTGGATAGTCTATCTGTAACGTCAGTCCCACCAATATTTCGCTTACTCTGTGGGGGGGGGGGGGGGGGCCGGTGAGGACAGAGAAAGGAAACCGAGAGTCTCAATTGGTTGGTGATAATAATAAAAATAAAAAATACGAAAGAAATAAAAAAGATAAGGAAGGGGATTTGGTTGGTGGCCTTCTCATTTTTCTTTCTTTTTTATTTTTATCCAAAGAAACAATTTTTTTTGTTTTCAGGAATTGCGATAGGAGCATTTTGTGGTAGTTGTCCCAATTAGATCGCTGGATTCTTGTTTTATTTTCAGGAATTCTATACATTAACAGGGTGGCGACTTGACCGGGAAACCGGGAAATGACCTGGAATTTTATTGACCGGGAAATGACCGGGAATTTAATTTA
Organism: Andricus curvator; assembly: GCA_932195095.1. Classification (NCBI taxonomy): domain Eukaryota; kingdom Metazoa; phylum Arthropoda; class Insecta; order Hymenoptera; family Cynipidae; genus Andricus; species Andricus curvator. The sequence continues at coordinate 13,947 of CAKNYM010035395.1, forward strand.
AAAACCGGGAATTTACTTCTGATCATAGCAAAATTCAAGAAATATAATTTCACTTGGAACAGGGAATGTTTTACATGGAATGGGAATTTTTTAAAGGAATTATAATTCGGATAGAGAAAAAAGGAATTTTTAAAAATCCCTCTTTCAAGTCAGAATTCGTCGCAATTTGAAAGTTCCCTCTTCTAAATTTTAGGTAATAAAAGTACTTCAAGCAGTTTTCAGAGTAGAAGTAGAATTTCAAAGAAGAAATATTTCTGAATTATAATAGAATTTTTTTTTACATTGTTCGTTGCGAATTCATCGTTTTTTAGTTAAAAATTCAACTACTGGGTTAAAAGTTAAACTTTTGTTAAAAATTAATTTATCTTTTGTTTGATGAAAATTCAACTATTTGGTTGAAAATTGATATTTTTCATTTAATAATTAAACTATTTGTTTGAAAATGTATGTACTTTGTGGAAAATTCATCTATTTTTGTAGACAATCAAACTTTATGGTTGACAATTCATCTTTTTGGCATAAAATTAAACTATTCCAGTTAAAGATTCATCATTTTATTTGAAAATTCACCAGTTTGGTTGAAAATTAGTTTCTTTAAACGAAAATTTAACTGTTCCATTCTGAGTTGAAAATTAAAATTTTCAAGTTCGGAATTCCACAATTTGGATACAAATTTGTCTTTTTAATTGAAAATTTAACTATTCCGATGAAAATTCATGTATTTTGTTAAAGATCGATTTTTTTGTTGGTAACAAATTATCTTATTTTTCTTTGAAAGTTAATCTTCTTGTTTAAAAATTCTTCTTTTCGGTTAAAAATTCAAGTATTCCAGTCAAATATTTATTATTTTAGTTGAATATTCATCTTTTATGTTTGAAATAAAATTATTTGGTTGAAAGTTAAGCTCTTTTGTTAAGAATTAATTTTTTTTTAGTTGAAAATCCATCGTTTTAATTAAAAATTCATTTCTTTGGTTGAAAAATGAGCTGTTTGATTGAAAATTTGTTTTTTCTTTGGATGTTTTTTGGTTGAAAATTCATTTTTGACTAAAAATTTGATTATTCAATTTTTGGTTGAAAAATTATCTTTGTTCGTTGAAAATTCGTCTTTTTTGGTAGGAATTAATCTTCTTGCTTGAAAATTAATCTTTTTGGTCAAAAATTCAATTATTCTAGTTAATGATTCATCATTTCAGTTAAAAATTCATCTTTCTGGTTTGAAATTCAACTATTGCAGTTAAACATTTACAATTTTATTTGAAAATTTATTACTTTGTTTGAAAATGTAACTATAATTTTGAAAGTTAGTTTTTGTTGTTGTTAAAAGTTAGTTTTTTTTGTTGAAACTAATTTTTTTAACTGAAAATTTAACTTATTCCAATTGAAAATT
>CAKNYM010035401.1:0-14149 GCA_932195095.1 Andricus curvator
CAAAATGCCCTCACTTTTTGAATTTTCATCCAAAATGGCTGGCTAACAAACTTGACCTTTCGTTTAGGAGACTAAAAGAGTATACCAAAGGCCAGTCAAATCGGTCAATTCTTTCGAAAGTTATCGTGTTCACAGACAGACATACAGACAGACAGACAGACACATTCGTAAAAACCTGTTTTTTGGGTTCAGGGGGTCTCAAAACGTGGACATTTGACAAAAACCGGGGGGGTCAAATTTTACACAAATCTAATACCTTCTCTAGATGAGAATGTAAAAATAGAAAAATGATGTTTAGAATAATGTAGAATCTTCGAATGCCAATAGAGCCACGTGTTAATATTGATTGACTCGGTGATTATATTCATCATTCACCGGAAGGAGTATATCTTTGCTATGAGAATATTCGTTATCAAATTTTTATTACTGTATTTTTTTATGAAGCCAATAAAAATGCATTTTTACATGTAGATTCTAACGTGGGTGGACAAATAAGACATTTTCGGGGTTCGCTGGAAAAGATCAGTAATAAAAAATCCTATATTTCTTTTTACAGAATCAATGAATCGACCACCACCAGGATATACGATAGTGGAACTTAATGGATATGAGTATACTTTACCCGTCAATACACATATTTATTCGTATCAAAATAGACATTATATTCTTGACGGTAATTAGACAATGCTAACATAACCTAAAATTATTAAAAACTTTTGAATCTTCCCTGAATTTTTTGAAATATGCAAAAGAAAAAAAAGGAAGAGAGAGAAAAGAACCTATCAAAACGAACCTCTCACTATTTCCTTATTCTCTCTTCCTCTTTTTTATGCTACTAGGGATGAACATATTTCGAAACCAATTTAGACTTCCTCATTAGGGATTATGGATAGAAAAACTACAGGTGCAAATAGTAGAAACTTAAGCAATTATACAATAATTTTTTTATAAAAATTACAAATATTGAAGAACTTTATTATTTAAAAAAAGCGTGAGAGTATCTAATACGATAAATTGATTCTTTGTTCTTGTTAACAAAAAAAGAATTTTGATATGAAAATTAATTTTCACCAATAAATAAAGAATCAGGCTAAGTAGTTTTTTTAGATAAACTACAAAATTATATAAATTAAATTTTAATTAGCATAAGTTTCCTTTACTTATGCCAGTAGTTTTTCTATTATTGATCCCTGGTGAGGAAGTCTAAATTGGCTTCGTAACATGTTGGTCCGTAGTAGTATAAAAAAGAGAAAAAAAAATAAGGGAAGAGTGAAAGGTTGGTTTTTGTTGACTTTCTCCTTTTTCTCTCTGTTTTTTCTTTCATTATCTAATTGTCTCTAATGATTTTTTATATCATTTCTTTTCTTAGTTGGAAAATGTAATAACCTGTATAGATTGGTTCAGAATTAGCCACAAATTAAAAATCTATGTTTTCTAAAACTAAAATTAACAATTTTGAACTAACAACACTAAACTAATCTAAAATTGTTCGGAGATTTTAAATCTTCCTTAAATTATGATTTTTCTTTGAAAATGCAAATTTTAAATTCCAAACAACGACTTAAATGGATTTTTTAAACATTGGCTCCATGCCTCAATTACGTAAAGTTTCTTTTCTGGTTTGTTCCCCTTGTGTTAGAGACCGTAAGTTTTGACCCCCCCCCCCACCATATGTTACGTAATTTTTTCCGACAACATTTTTTTTTTTAAATTTATATATATGTTATCAAAAAATATCGTAACCAAATAGTTTCAACCAAATAGTTGAATTTATAACTAAGAAGATGAATTCTCAACAAAGAAATGTAATCGTTGATATTTTAGCTAAGAAAATATTTTCATTTTAAATAAAAAAAAAATCAAATTTAACCAAAAAGTGGAATTTTTAACAAAATAATTGAATTCCCAACCAAAACAGATTGATTTTCAACCAAACATTTTTAAACGAAAAAATTGAAATTTCTACCGAAAGAGAAGAATTTCAAAATAAAAAAGTCAAATTTTTAACAAGAAATGTATTTTCAGAAAAGAATAATTGTTCAATCATTAGGGGAAAAAATGTGATCCAAAATGTGGAATTCAACAAAAAAGACAAATTTTCAATAAAAAACATAAATTTTTTAACAAATAATTGATTTTACAACCAAAAAGATTAATTTTATACAAAAAAAAAAAGAATTTTCAACAAAATACATTAATTTTTAACCAAATATCTAAATTTTGAGACAATTTCCACAATCTCCTACCGAAGATGATGAATTTTCAGCAAATTATATAAATTTTTAACCAAATAGTTGAATATTTGAACTAAAACAGATGAAATTTAAACCAAATAATGGAACAGTTCAACTTTGATTAGAAATATTCTTTAAAAAAAAAGAATTTTTCATTATTCAAGACATTTGAAACAAAATAAGGTGCAAAGTTTTCTGTTTTTTTTTTTTAATTTTTCCAGATAATAAAAGATATATATATATATATATATATATATATATATATATATATACATATATGTCCTTTTAAAAGATCTGTTTGAATAATCACGTAGTGAAAGTAAATTATTAATAATATAAGTTAGGAAGGTCATAGGCGCGTAAGCTAAGGTACATATATATTATTATCTTTGTAAAATCTCAATGAAACAATAAACAATGATATCTCAAAAATATAAAGTTTCAACAAAAAATACATTTTCAACAAAACAGTACAATTTTGAACTAAGCAGTTAAATTTTTAGTTTGAAAAATTAATATTCCAGCAAAAAACGAATCTTCAACAAATTTGTTCAATTCTCAACAAAAAGGATAAATTTCAGACCGAAATTATAAATCTTCTGCCAAGAAATTTTTTCCTCATAAAAAAGAGACATTTTCAGTAGAATACATTCATTTTTATCGGAAGATTTAAATTTTTAACCAAAGAAAATTAATTTTCTACTAAAAAATATGAATTCTCAAAGATGTATATAAATTTTGAACCAAAAATGTAATCCTCAAGGCCTTTCATAAATAATTGTAAACTATATTTTTCTTACAGAGAATGATCATGTGAAACAAACATATCTGGTTCATGATTATATTGTGCGTAATAAAGAGCCTGTTGCAATTGCCGAAAGACGACAACATGGGACCTATTTTTATAATTTAAATTCAGCAAATAAAAATGGTATTTATAAATATTTTTTTACTTGAAAGTAAAATAAATTTCCATCATATATAATTTTTGAGAAGTAATAAAGAATGTTCAGGGAATAGAAAACATTCTGAATTTACTTAATTTATTGGTCAAATATTAGTTCACTCACTCTTCAGTACTTCTGAGCTAAGGATATTTTCAATTTTTTCAATAATCCATGATTTTTTTTTACCGGATCAGGTAAACTATGTAGCAAAACCACATTCGAAGAGCATGATGCTATTTTGAGGGAGGGAGACCTTGTTGCAGCATATATTTTTGGATTTGGATTGCACAAGCTTCGTGAACTTACGCCAGGATCTTCTTCAGGGTCCTCGTCAGCGTCTTCGTCACATGACATGAACCGAAGCTTCTCAAATCTTCATCTGGAAAAATAATTTCGAGGATTTGGCCATCTGGCAAAAAGGCCCAGCGTTGGGACTATGATCAGCACTTGCAAGCGATTTCCGGTTACCTGCGTCAAAATTACTTCGTTTCACGATTCGATTTCGATTCTTAATGTTCAATTCCAATGTAATCTTTCATTTGTTTAATTCTCTAAATAAATATTATTATTGTCATTAAATTTGCACTTTATTCATTTAGACTCACATCACCCAAATTTCCTTCATTTTCCGCTCGCGAACTCCGCATGTACAAACATAATATTTTAACAGGCTTCAAAAATTCTCGCAGAAGAGGGGAAATTAATGTATAAGTTCCATATTGAATTCAATATTTATAACTTGTGTAGAAATTCTTGATGTAAGTTGCTGGCTTTACACTGTAAAAACTATGGTTCCATTTTAATTGAGCATCATTTTTTTGGCGTCCTATTATAATACCAAATCTTCTTATTGAAGCCATTGTTCATACTATTTCACTTTGCTAACTTCAGATTGAAAATTGGTACGTACTAGCGAACTAAAATAATGCACAGTAAAAATGTAAAAGTAAAAAAGTAAAAATGCACAGTATTGTTTGAATTGCTTGCAACTTCATGCTTAAAAGAAACAGAAAACCATCACAAAAAAAAATGGGGGTTCACTAATGTTGCGGCTGAAATAAAAGTTGGTATCCTTTCGAAATTGAGCTCCAATAGATACCTGCAGAGACCCAAAAGGGTTTGTTTAGAGCGCACTTGAAAAGAACAACATAAAGGCGCATTCAAAAACCAACCGCTTGCAAAGTCGGGTTGGTAATTTCGCGATTTACAGAAAATGTCGGTAAAGCAAACACAACCGATATTATTTATTATGCGTACAATTTTCGGAAAAAGCAAACTGTTTACCCTTCTAGAAATAATTAATTGAAAACAATTCAGAATGATAGAAAGAAATTTGAATTGTTTCTAATCGTGTTTCTTAATCGTGTGTGCACGATTGGGAAAGATTCAGTGTTGCAAAGTTTCAATCGTTCCCAATAGGACCAATCGGTACTAGGATTTTGAGGTTATGAAGTGGCAATTTGATGGCATCACTTTCGTCTCGCGGGAATTATTCGAAAAAGGTTATTTCCTTTTGTTTCGAGGCAATACATTTAAAAAAAAATTGACTAAATGTTTTATAACAATTTCCGCGAGCTGAGAGAGCTGTCATCAACAAATTCGCCAATGAAGTGAAGTTTTTTCATCCAATTATTCATTTCATTGTCTATAATTTTATGTAAAAAAATGTAATTTATTAAATAAATTACTTAAAATATTTTAGGTAATTTTTTTTTTAAATGAAAATGTAACTATTATTCCAGTAGAATATTCCATAATTTTAGTTGAAAATTCATCTCTTTTTTTTAACTTTCTTTTTTTTGCCTATGAATTTATTTATTCAATTTTTGGTAGAAAAATTATCTTTTTTAGTTGGAAATTCGTCTTTTGGTAGAAATTCACCTTCTGGGTCCAAAATTCAACTATTCTAGTTAAAGATTCATCATTGCAGTAAAAAAATGCATCTGTCTGGTTTAAAATTCAATTATTTCAGTTAAATATTTAGAATTTTATTTGAAAATTCATCACCTCGTTTGTTTGGTTAAACATTAATTTCTTTAACTTGAAATATAGTTATTTAAGTTGTGGTTAACAATTTATCTTTTTTAGTAGAAATTAATTTTTTTGTCTGAAAATTCAACTATTTCAGTTGAATATTCATTGTTTTAATTGAAAACTCTTATGTTTGGTTTAAAATTAATTTTTTTTCACTAGAAACGTTACTATTCCATTTGGTTGAAAATGATTCTTGTTTTAGTTCAAAATTTAACTATTTTGGTGAAAACTTGTCTCCTTTAATCAAAAATTCGACTAATTTGTTAAAAATTCATGTATTTTGTTGAAAAATTTTATTTTTTGTACAAAATAATTCTTTTTATTTGAAAATTAATCTTCTGGTTTGAAAATTCATCTTTTTAGTGGAAAAATCAAGTATTTTTTGAAAATTTATTTATTTTGCAATGTTTTGTTCTGTTGTGTTAAAGGATGTTGATAGTGAACGTCATGAATTAAAATAAATGTTTGCGTTTTACGGCAAATATGAATATGTTACTTTTAGTTGACCGGGAAAAATGATAAACTTGACCGGGGAAAAAAAGGAAATAACCGGGAATTTGAAATTGTCCGCCGAATCGCCACCCTGAAAATGTATGTGCTTGGGGAAGGAAAACCAGTCGTTGTGATGATTCCTGCATGTATTTAATACAATTTTGAACTATTGCACCTGTAAATATCACAATTTTTAATGTTTAAATTTAAAAATAGTTCAATCTGCAACAGTTTTTAAACAGTTCAATCTACAGGTCCATTTCTGTCAATGATCGTGTTTTTCGCTGTATATGTTTTTTTTTTTGAAATTATCAAATGTGTAAATTAATTTTTTATGATAAATCATCAGTTTAAAATCAATGAAATTAATTTTCAGATCACAAAATAGACTTTTAGAGTGAAAGGTAAATTAATTCTTTGATTTTGCTCTTCACAAATGAATTATTGATTTTAAATTCAAAAGAAGGAAGACTTTTCTCCACAAATGTCAATTCTGAATGATTCATAATATTTTTTGTACTTTAAAATTATTAAATAATAATTATAATAATAATAATATAGTAATTATGTTGTAAAAAATTGATTTGCATATTTTATCATTTCAAATAAGCGCGCGATCAACATGCAGTGCGGCTGCTGGTGCGACGCATGCGCATTAGGACCTTAAAAAAATTCGTTTCTCTACAGTCAAATTGGTTATCTATTCTTATATTTTATGTTAAAATTATAAAACAAAGGAAATTTTGTTTTTGCAACGACCCTACAGCACTTCTAATAATATATATTTGTACTTTTAATAAGTGGCATGTCGAAAAGTTTCTTGCATATGAATAAGCCTTTATGTTTACAATCTTGTTACATAACCTGCAAATTACATCTATTAAGTCATTATATCTATTTTAATTACGGTAATATTTTATACCTTCATTGTCCTCATGAAGCTATATCCATCAGAGTTTGATTACATGTGTGCTTTCAGGTAAAAATTGTATTATTAATTAAATAAAATGTCGAAGTGAGCAAAGCGAAAAATAGGTTCTTTAGAAATAGGCTCATTTACAATTGGGATCCTTTAGAACTCCAACTGAGGTATCATTTAGAGCTCATTTATCGTTTTGGGTTCCTTTTCAGCAAGTGGGGTTCATTTTTGTTGCAGCTCCTTTGGAACCAAAAATGGGTTCTAATGGAAACCCCAGTTTTTTCTGTGATCAAGTAGAAAAAACAGAAATTTTCAAGACCCTGACCCGACTCAAAATGTATGGGTCCAGGTTCAACAGTTGCATGAGGAGATTCAATATAAAAACTTCCGTCCGGGTATCTCAAAAATTCAATGCCGTATTTTTCGGGTCGGATCTCTAGTAGCACCAGCAGCCTCATTGGCTATTGATCGCGCGCTTACTTGAAATGATTAAATATGGAAATTAATTTTTTACAATATATAATGATTATAAACTACAAAGAATATTATGAATCTTTCTCTAAAAAATAGGTGTGACACGAAAACATCGAAAGCATTTTTGTCGCTTTTCGTTCCCAGTAAACACGTTCTATAACTGTTCTATATCAAAAAAGGAACAGTGTTCTATAACAATTGTTACAATCTGGTGCGAGAACTATTCTAGAACAATATGGTAACAGTGTTCTAGATCTTTGTGACCTTATTGTAACAGAACTTTTCTAGATCTATGTGACGGCACTGTTCTATAACAGTTGTTATGGAACTGTTCTAGAACAAACTAATCACAGACGTTCTATAACATTTGTTCCCAGCTTGTTCTAGAACTTTGCTGTGACGGTGTTATGTCGACGTTCTAGAACGCTGTTACGAATGTGTTCTAGAACAAATCAGGAACAAAAATTAGTAACTGTTACCAAACAGTTGTTACATAATTGTTCTAGAACAAACTTATCACAGACGTTCTATAACATTTGTTCCAAGCTTGTTCTAGAACTATGCTATAACGGTGTTATGTAGACGTTCTAGAACGATGTTACAAATGTGATCTAGAAAAAATCAAGAACAAAAATTAGTAACTGTTCTGTAACAGTTGTTATGGAATTGTTCTATAACAAACGGATCACAGACGTTCTATAAAATTTGTTCCAAGCTTGTTCCAGAACTGTGCTGTAACGATGTTATGTCGACGTTCTAGAACGCTGTTACGAATGTGTTCTAGAACAAATCTGGGACAAAAATGAGTAATTGTTACCGAACAGTTGTTACAAAATTGTTCTAGAACAAACTGAGCACACACGTTCAATAACATTTGTCCCAATCTTGTTCTAGAACTGTGCCGTAATGATGTTATTTGTCCATATTCTAGAACGCTGTTACGAATTTGTTCTAGAATATATCAGGAACAAAAATTAGTAACTGTTACAGAACAATTGTTACATAATTGTTCTAGAACTAACCAATTACATATGTTCTACAACGTTTGTTCCCACTTTGATCTAGAAATTTGCCATAACGGTGTTATATGTCGATGTTCTAGAGAGCATTACTTTGCAACTGATTTCTTTAAGAAACTATTAAATTAACTATTTTTATAGCTTATAACGGGAACAAAGAATTGTACTACCGTAATGTTTTTTATGAACACAATTTATTTCAAAAAAAGGAACTCAGCTATATACTTTTTGAATTATAATATCAAATATTCTTCAGAAGAACGCAGATAAACATTAATGAAACAATTAATACGGGTTTAGTATATAAAAACAGATTAAGAACACATTATAGCCTATGAAATATGTTTATTTACGTGAAAAATAACAAGACACGTATTTTTTCAAATTACCTAGCGGAATTTTTACATTTTTCACGAATATTAAAAAATTTTGAAGGTTCAATGAGTTTTTTGAAAATTTTACTTCAAAAATCGTGCTAAAAACAAATTTTTTAAATAATAAGAAATGGTAAAGTTATTTTGGAATTTTGAAAAGAAGAAAAAAAATGTTTTCTCAAAAACCCAATCTTTTTTTCTTGAAACTGATTTTTTTCTGGAACTGATATATAAATCTAATAATGATAATTTTTTTCTGCACAGAAACGAAACAATACTAAACGGAAAATGTATGATAAGTAGACTATATCAGTACCTATTATTTGTAAAAATTTTGAAAAAAAAGGTTGGGTTTTAAAGAGAAGAATGTTTTTTTTTTCAAAAATCCAAAATGACCTTACCATTTTTTTTTTTATGTAGATTTACGTGATAAAGATTTTGAAAGAGTGCAAAATACTAGTTAAACTGAAATAAGAAAAACCTGCATGTCTCATAAACTGCAAAAATGTTGACAAAAAGTTTCTTTAAAGTCCACCATTTTTTCCTGAAATTTTTAGGAAGAGGAGGTAATGATATAATCTATTTGCCATAAATTTTCCGTTTTGAATTTTTGTTGTTTTTTGTCGGAAAAAAATTATTATTTTTCATTCATATTCCAATCGGAAAATGTATGGTAAGTAAATTATATTTGTACCTATTATTCCTACAAAATTTTAGGAAAAAACGGTGGAATTTTTGAGAAATTTTTTTTTCTTTTTTTCAAAAAAGAAAACGTCGCTATGTTAATTTAAAAAAAAAAAATACGTGTCCCCTTATTTTCCACGCACAAAAACATATTTCATAGGTAAGCTAATCCTCAACATGTCACCAGTCAGCCTGCATGATTTGAAATGCATTCGGTCGCGTATGAAATCTTTTTCGGCTAAATGCTTAGTTTTCTACCGCGGGATCCGAACGAAATTATAGAGCATTTTTCGATATTTTAAAATTACTTCTACACAATCAAAATAATTTGGCTAAAATGAAAAATAAATAAATAAAATAAACGAATTAAGAATTAAAAAAATAAAATGAGAAATTTGGTTGAGTATGAATAAAAAGTACCGAGAATCAATGGAGTTTTGGATTTAGAGGCGCTATAATTTTGGAATTCCTTTTGGGCCTAATCGACCGCTGTGATTCGTTTACGAGGACAGAAAACTTTCAGTTCAAACTCGTCCACCAATAGCAGAACCGACATTCCGCAAAGACTCAGAATGGCGGCAGCCGGCGGAATAATACATAACCCCAAACTCCAACCACGTGTTTTCAATCGTTTCGCCGTTTCGATACCAGAACCAGTGCTGCAGGTGTTATGCGTATTACATTCAATTCAAATAATGGTATTTATTGTATTTATACATAAATTATCGCAGATCACTGTTTAACTGAAGGAAGGGGAGTATATATTATAGTCATTACATAATATGCTGTATTGGATCTATGGTTTGATAAGCTTATTTCAGGTAAGTGCCTTTTCATGCTTTTCATCATCGATAATGTTTAGAACTCTTAATACTTAAAAATGTGACAGTATGGATTTTTAAATAGTTTATGTTTTAATTTTTTTTCTTTCATGAAAATAATTACTATTATTCCCCTTTTTTTAGTTCTTTTTGAGCTGCGATCCCTGAATCTCTGATGGCAGTATATTACAAGTATATATAATATACTTTTTTCCACAGATAAGTTCAGATGTACCAATAAGGGTGCATTCGAGATTCATAACGAGAGGAAGGATCGCAGTAACATCTCTCAGAGACACAGAGCGCGGTTGATTCGCAAAGAAGCAGAGAAGATAGACTCAGCCAGCCCTATTCCTTTAACATCAAATTTGACGGTGTCCAATATTTTTCTAGCCAGTGAAGAGGAACTTTCAAGTGGCACAAAAATTAAACCTACCGAAGATAAACGAAAATGTGTAAAAATTAAACAGAGAGATCAAACTTTCGTTATTATTGCAGTTATGCATACGAATAATTGAATACTGCACAAACACAGGGATCAAATTTTTATTCTTTTTTCTTTACAACTGCTAGAAACTTTATCAATAAAAAGGATTAAAAATTGTTACGCATTCTAGAATTTCTTACTGTATATTATATATGTTGTTATTAGGATAATTTTGTGGCTCACGAGCTTCTGGAACTGTATGTGCGATATAAATTATGACATAATGCGAGCTAATATGTAAATTAATCATCTATAATTTTCGTGTAACTGCGGTCACTTCAAAAATAAATGTCATCATCTATAAGTTTATGTCTAAGAAATTTCAGGCCTTTTTTATAACTTATTACACGTTAAATTAAAGTGTTATGTAACATTTATGTAACCGGGTACTGTAAAAGTAACGTGACCCTGTGCATTCCTGTTACATTACAAGAATTTGATTATATATATAATGGTATGTGCATGGTACTCATAAATACCATTTTGGATAATCAAATTCTTGTAGTGTAGCAAGCATGAACAAAAATCACGTTACTTTTACGTTACCAGGTTACATGAATGTTACATAACACTGTTCTATATTTCTTGCGTAACAGTTTGAGAACTGTTACAGAATTGTTCCAACATTGTTACAGATCGTGTGTAACAAAGTTTTAGAATTGTTCAAAAGTTGTTAGAGAATGTACGAAAGAGAGTTCTTAATTTGTTCCAGAATTGGTACGAAACATGTGCAACCGAGTTATAGATTTGTTCCAGAATTGTATCCGAACATGTGTCACAGCGTTCTAGATCTGTGACAGAATTGATATAAGATGTGTGTAACCTAGTTCTAGAATTGTTCTAGATCTGTTACAGAATTGTTACAAATTTGTAACTGAGTTATAGATCTGTTACAGAATTGCTACAAAGCATCGCAACTGAGTTCTAGATCTGTTACAGAATTGTTACAAAGCATTATAACTGAGTTCTAGATCTGTTATAGAATTGTTACAAAGCACGGTAACTGTGTTCTAGAACTGTTACAGAATTGTTACAGAGTATGGGGGATGACATAGTTACTCGCTGGTTACTAACTTGTTAGTAACCTGATCTAGAACGTGTTCTTTTGTGTTCTAGAACAGTTATAGGTCTGTTATACAGTAAACTTCCGTTTACTTTAAAGATCGCTTATTTTAAAGATCACTTAGTTTAACCCCCCTACACGCACTTATTTTAAGTTGCGCAGTTTCGTCACCTCCCACCGCGGTCCCTGTATACTCTCCTCCGCCTCTGTGGATGACCAATGAAAAAATGGTGCCCGAAGAGCGGGAAGCGTTGAATTGAGTATTTTTTCACGACGTTATGCGAATACGTCTCACGACGTTTTCGAGAAAATATGCTAAACGTAAAAGTAAATCAGATCGATTTGATCCGAACCGGGCACTCTCACCTCAAATTTCGGATAGTAGATTGTATTTCGCGAAACACTTGAAAAATATTACTATCGAGACCTTCATAACTTACCTTTGTGTTTAGAATAAAAACTCGTATGCAGTTGCAGTCCCATGTGATAGCCTTCCTGATGGCTGACATTTTCACCCATCCTAGCATTCTACACTTGAAAACTATTAATATTCAAACCTTCCTACTTTACTTTTAAGTTTAGAATATTTTCTCCGAAAACGCGTAAGCAGTGGCAGTCCCACATATTCTAACCTTCCTGACGGCTACCATTTCCACGTCTAGCCTAGCATGGTCGCGAAGCCATGCTGGAAAACTCACTATTCCGCGAAATATTTGAGTGTTTTTTGATCTGTTATATTGAGTTTTAGTTGGCAAATTATCGTACGTCAACAAAAACACTTAAAAGACACTTGAAAAACACCGACATGCTAACCGACCACGACTTTTTGAACTGCGCAAATCGGGACCGTCTAAACCGTTTCCAATTGGAATACATAATATTGCGCAATATACTGGAGTGGGTATTCGCGCACTCGGCCCTTCCGAGGTGAGAGTCGCAACCGTCTCTCGCTTCTTGAGCTGAGCAACTGCGTGGGCCAGCAGTTCTAGGAACTTTTGGGCGTATTTGTTTGTGTTAATATTGATAGTATTTATTGATTTCAAATCGACCGCGGTTTTCGGCAAATGCGCAGTTGAAAAGGTTGCTTAGCGCAAGCGCAGCGAGACAAGGACGGGGCAGCCAATCAACGTCGTTGATAAAAATAAACTCCCGAATCGCGGTAGAGGTGGGGGCCCCTCCAGCTTTAAAATAATTGGTCGGGTACGTTTCAAGGACCTTAAAATAAAAGGAAGTATACTGTATATCCATGTTTGCTGGGTTAATGCCTATTGGGTAATTTAAAAAACTCGAAGGAAAGAATCTTGCCAAATTCACAGACATAATGAAAAATCGAGTTTCAGTTGATTAAGATTTTTTAATTTAAAATTTTATTATTACATTTTCAGTAAGAATAATTAATTTTCATCCAAGAACAAAAAATGTTGAATTAAACCAAAAAATACAAATTTTCAATAGAAGAATTACATTTTCTACCAAAATAATTGATTTTTCGTCTTATAACGACGAGTTTTCAACAAAATAAATGAATTTTTAACTGAAAAGGATCGAATTTCTAGCGAAAATAAAATAGACACATTTTTTGTTTAAAAAATTCATTTTCAATAAAAAAACGAATTTTCAACCAAATTTGTTAAATTTTCAACCAAATGAACGAACCTTTAACTAAAATGCTGCACCTTCAATAAAAAAATTAATTTTTAACCAAATAATTGAATTTCCAACCTAAAAGGTTATATTTTTAACAAAAAAAGATAAATTTCCAACAAAAAATAGAATGGTTTAATTTTAAGTTAGAGAAATAAGTTTTTAACCAATTAAAATAAATTTGCAATGAAATAGTTAAATTTTGAACCAAACAGATGAATTTTCAACCAAAAATATTAAATGTCTATAGAAAAAAATTCGACGAATAGTTAAATTTTTAGTTGAAAAAATTAATTTTCAATAAAAAAGAAACTCATTTTCAACCAAAAGATTGAAATTTCAACCGAGAAGGAATAATTTTTAACAAAATATATGAATTTTTAACAAAATATTTTAATTTTAAATACAATTTTAAACCTAATATTTGATTTGCAACCAGAAAGGTTATGCTGTAAAAAAAAATTGAACAAAATGGATAAATTTTCAACTAAAAAGATAAATTGTTGATAAAAATAGAATAGTTTATTTGAAGTTAAAGAAATAAGTTTTTAAGTAAATAAAATCAATTTTTCACAAAATAGTGCAATTTTCAAACAAAAACAGATGAATTTTCAACCAAAAAGTTTAAATGTCTATAAAAAAAAATTTCGACGAAAAATGAAATAGTTACATTTTTAGTTTAGAAAAAATTAATTCTCAATTAAAAAGAAAAAACTAATTCTCAAACAAATATTTTTAT
This sequence comes from Andricus curvator, assembly GCA_932195095.1. Classification (NCBI taxonomy): domain Eukaryota; kingdom Metazoa; phylum Arthropoda; class Insecta; order Hymenoptera; family Cynipidae; genus Andricus; species Andricus curvator. Next base: position 13,932 of record CAKNYM010035401.1, read on the forward strand.
TTTTAATGAAATTTTTTAGCAAAAATGTTAATTTTCTACCGAAAAAAGTCAAATTCTCGACAAAAAATAGAATAGTTTAATTTTTAGTTAGAGAAATAAATTTTCAAACAAATAAAATATACTTACAGCAAAATAATTGAATTTTCAACCAAACGAACAAACATGATATAAGGGGCATAATTTCTGAAGTGTACCCACCTCGAAAATGAAAGTTGTCC
>CAKNYM010035402.1:0-15008 GCA_932195095.1 Andricus curvator
AAAAAAAAAATCTGTATACAAAGTACTAATTAAATCAATATAAATGATTTTAAATCAACTTATCCCAATATTTGTACCTAAAATTACTATTTTGAATTAAAATTAAACTGATAACGCTAGCAAAAAAAAAACCCTCTTACCTTTGATCTCGTTTGATCCTCAAAAATGGTCGATAATGCAATAATATTGCAAGAAAAAATGAAACGACTTTTTTCGTTTCTCCTCAACGTAAACCTTTTATTTTTCTTAAAATAAGGGGGGAGGTGTGATGATCGCACATGTGCGCTCATCTTTTTAGCGGAGAGCGAACATACTAAAAGCGTATCCGCAAACCAGCCTTTCACCCTTCTACACGTTAGTCATTCTTTTATGGTCACGTGGCAAATTCAAATCTAAACTGAAATCGAACTTTAATAAACTAGATTAATATGGCAGAATTGTAGATCCAATAAGGAGACTTTAGAATAAAATTAATGATAAGAATTTCTATTTCATGAGACAGCGAGCCTAGGTCTGGGTTATTTTATAATCTTGAAACGTTCTTAAAATGCACTTGAACTCAAAAACTAGTCTCGCCTCATAAATAATTAGCTTTAAGATTTATTTTACAGCTCTACAAATCGTCAAGAAACTTAGAGGAAAAGTCTCACGTTTTATGTCATTATTTTAGTTATAAATATCACTTTATTACAAGGGCTAGAAATTATATACAGAACTCTAAAGATAGCTAGAGAGTAAAAGTAAATTATAGTGCTTTATATTTTAGATAACTACGCTCGAGAGAAAAATCACTTTAGTATTAATTACCAATTTCTGTTCTAAGTCTGAGAACCATTTTTACGACTAGATATATTAGAGGCAAACATTTCTCCCTTTTTTTGAAATATCACATAAAAATTCGAAAGCATTCGTTATTTAATTCCCAGAGTAAATTGAAAACAAACTTTTGACATTTTAATAGCCGAACTAGAGAAAACCATACTCTAGAATGTCTCCTCTGAATTTGAAATTTGATATGCTAATAACAATAAAAGACCCAAAAGTCTCGGCGACGGGGCATGTGTGAAAAGGCTAGCTAGACCTCAAGTTCAAGTACGGTATAATTTATGTGACAGGGTGATATGACTGCACTCTCCTTGATGGGGTGCCTTGGCTCGAGAAAAGCGCCAAGAAGGGGCCGTAAGTGGATCCGCCTACGCAACCAAAATTGGGGAAACCACGAACCAATTAAACCGTCAAAACTAATTCTGGGGGATGATTTCCACCAATGGATTCATAAGTAAACGCCCAAGAGTCCCGGGTTCTAGGGTAGGAAAATCTTCAGAGAGGTCCCGAGAACAGCTTTTTCACACATGATCGTCAGATTGATTTGCATCCTTCTTTTGGGAAGTTTCTTTCCCTAACGCAAAGCTTAAACTCGGTCTCGGACTTAGTCAATTTTCGAGTTCTTCTCGTAAACCTACTTCAATAAATGTTACCTGGCTGAGTTAATTTTGTTCTCGTAAATTCACCCGATTTCTTATTTTCATAAGACGGCGATTAGAAGATTTAATTAAAACCGCGCAAAATAATCGATCAAGGAATTTAGTTTCAAATAAATTCTCAGAAGGCGCTCAAGTCAGGTCGTGACACCCATCTAATATAGTACCATGTCATCAGACATACAGGCCTATACGACTGTGTGTAAAAGAAATGGCGGAATTCAACGCCACCTACCACCGTTTTAGTAACTAAGACTCTGTGAGCATGTATTAGTGCGCATGTATGTATACATTGATTGTTTAAGTGTGTTGAATTAAATTTTTAATTCAAGATAAATTAAATAATTAATCCAAAATCCAGGATATACTAAACAGAAAATATGTAAAAATGACTAAAAATATGTTTTTCGTACGTTTTGTGTGTTACTTCCAGAATTTCTCATCAATTCTTCAATTTATTTTCGATCAGAAATTTTATTCACGCTTTTTTTTCTGTTTGAAATTTTCTGTTTGAAAAAATTGCAAAAAAATTAATAAAATTTACAAAATATGCGTATATTATAGGTATATTTTGCCTGACTTGCTTTTTGAAAATGTCATGAAAATTTGTAGTCGACAATAAATTGAAGGATAGATGCAAGATTCTGTAAATATCACACTGGAAATACAGAAAAAATGTGTGTAATAATTTCTACATATTTTCTGCTTATTATTTCCTGGATTTTGCATTAATTATTTAATGTATCTTGAATTAAAAATTTAATTCAACACATGCAAACCATCAATGTATACAAACGTGCGCACAAATCCATGCAAGTAGTAGCATTACTAAAAATTATATTCTGTTATGCCAGTATGGATTGTTAAACAAAAATTAGTATGCGGGAAATAATTTATAAACCATTATATCTCAGTTTCTTCTTGAGGTATTTAGATTATTTTGTTTTAATGTTTGAAAAAATTACCATAATTACCAAATTACCATACCAAAGTGTGGTTTTTGGAATTTACAGATGAATGATATTTTGCTTTTGCAGACAATTTGAAAAATTACACTTATAAAGAACATAAACATAACCTCACTTTTATGTCACTTTCATGACTGCGCAATCCTCTTGCCTCTCTACGTCCCTCATCATCAAAAGGTTTGCGCCACCTACCACCACTTTTTGAACTAATCTGCACCCCTCTGTGCCCCGCCTAAACCCACTCTTCGGCCATTTCTATTCACACAGTCGTGTAGGCCTGTCAGACATAGTAGTACCATGTCTCTCTGCATGTCATGATATATACCTGACAAAATTAAAATAACGTAAAATGGTATTAAATAGGTTTCTGCAATAGTTTTACACTATATTTCAGCCTTTTCTGGAAAAATATACTGCGGAGACGTCACAACATTCCAGGAGACACCCTGAAATATTAAAAACATAATCTGTTGTCGTATAAGCTTGCATGCTTGGTCATACTTGTGAATCGTTCAAATTTCCGATTGATAGATTTTTAATTTCATTATTTATATTATACATTAATTACTAGTGTGTAAACTAAATACCAGAATCTGGTTCCTTTATTCACCAGATTCTGTTTTTCGTCTGAGTGGCGTTTACGACAATTCGCTCTGAGCTCGAAGGGGTGCGCAACCTCTTTTTAGGATATAATCTGACGGCTATGCTGTCTCATAAATTTCATTGGTTAAAATTGAAAATATACTTCTGTAAAATGACGCAGTGTGAAATGAGCCGTAAATTTCAATGGTAATTTGAGAATGGTTGAGATTTGTTTTTCGTTTTCTTGCAAAGAGTGTGTTGAAAAACATGTGTCTGTCAATTTCTGCTCTGAAAACGTGCTCTGGCTTTTTTAACAGAGCGAAATCACAGAGCAGTAGTGTAAAGGTGATTTTACACCTCTGCATGCATGCACGCGCGCATTTGCAAGACGAGCGTCTGCACACAAGATGCCGTGCGGAGGATCCATCCCACATCCAGTCGACCCCAATGCGCACGCGCTCTGCAGCCGTAGAGCGTGCTAGGCCGCGCGTTATTTTCAAATTTGTCAGACTGCTCCTTGCCCCTTATAATAGGCAACTTAGCAAAATTGTTTTCAGATAATAGCAAAATCATATACCCGACCGCTGTTATGTCGTATGATTGATCTCATGTTGAAGAAATATTTATATTTCAATTTATAAAAATAAATAAATAAAACCCACAGAATTAATATAATGTCTTTTTGCTGAGATTATTTTTTATTTGTATACATAATACATTTTTATACATATTTTTATAATTTTACAATTTAATAATCAGAAGATTGTCGGTGTTTGAATAATAATTAATTATTTGTGAGCGTATGAATGATCTAAATCTATGCTTAATGTAGGACCTGCAGGACTGTTTAATTTGATACTAGTCATACATTCTCGGAGAGCGGCTTTCTGTACATCAGTTGCCTTTGATTTCAGTGTCTTGGCTTGATTTTTTTGTCTAATTTTTAGGATTGAGCGGAATGAGCGTTGCGGTTGAATTTTTTTATTGTGTGGTGAATTCGGTGGTCGCGAATCAGTGTTGTTTTCTGTCTTCGCTGGAAATAATGATGGAACTTCGTTCACCGACACTTGAGTAATTATGCGCTCTAATTTTTTTCAAATTAAGGCCTGGTCCTCCTCCGATTTATGCGATGCCATATCGTACAAAGAATCCACCAAACTTTTTAGTTTTATTAATTTGTTTATTTCACTAACATGAGCTTCTTGTGACTGAATGGATGTTACAAGAGCATCACATTGCTCATCAAAGTATGAAGAGAAAGATTTCACAGAAATTGATGTTCCACATAAATTTGAAAGTTGCATACAGGTATGCATGTGTTTACAAAAATTTCCACGGATCAGATAGTGAATGCACTCAGATGTGTACTCATGCACACAAATTTTGCAAACCGGACGGATCAAAGGACATTCCTCACAATTTTTCTCAGTATTTACTTGTACTTTATAAGGACCTCGTCCTTCTGTACTGGACTTACCCAGCTAACCTGTTACCATCCTGAAAGGTTCCTGAATGATCACATGTTATCAGAGGAATTGTTACTTGTATCTCAGTCTCCTAGCAGGTAACGGCATAATCGCCGTAGTTTACTAGGGAGGCTTGTTTGCAACCATTCCCTGTCAGACTAGTAACATGGCGGTAACAGCCGGCAGCGATCTTCATTTATACATATACATTTTGGGTCTAACCTCTATAATGTAATTTCTTTTTCGTAAGGGTTCAGCTGATAAATATCTGTTTTTTTATAAAAGCTTTGTTCACATATTATCTCCCTTTTCTGGAACTTTTTTATCGTTTAATTATGTTCCTTTCCAACATTTTTGCAAAAATATTCATAATTATAATTCCGAAACGATGTATATTTTGAGGTTAAGCTGTCATTGCACGTTGCGTTTCCAAACATCACTTTGTTACAAGCATGTGATTACAATGGCGGGATAATGTTACCTGCTTCGCTTGTAATTTGTTACTACTTTGAGTGGGAAATATATTGTCACTGGGTGACCAGCATGGAAGTCACCAGTGACTGGTTTTTTTAATCTTGTTACAATTATGTGACTATTCGGACTAGTAACTGTGTTAGCTGGGTTAACTTCATTATTATTTGCATTCTCTTCGTTGGCTTATTTTTCATTATTCGTATGATTCATTCGAACATCATATTTTGACTCAAATGTAGCAGCATATCTATACATTTATCGACCCTCTTGTTCTGACTACCATTACAATAATAATACTTCATCTTCTTGTGAAGAGCTTCTAGAAACATATTGGTGTTTAGCCCGAAGCCGAGGGGAAAGCAGTAGGCCCACAGTTCGGGATTTCCAGCATAGTACTAAATAAAATACCTTCCAAAATCTTCAGTTTCAGGATCTGCATCGCACATGTCAAGAAAACCATGTAAAGCGTCAAAGAATTTTGTTATCAGTTTCTTCTAAGAGTGTCCTAAACTTGTGATAAATTTCCTCCGTTCTTTTTTTATTTTTAACTTTTAAATGAATATTTTTAGTCCAATTTTTGTCAACATGCCAAGTGCAATGTAAATGGTGTTTTGGAATATTGATGACGGATATCCAAGCATTGTAATATGCTGGAGCATCATCCCTCCAAATATCTTTTAAACTGACTCAAATTATTCCTAAAATTATGTAAAATCCTGTAAAATGAAAAAAAAAATTGTTTAGAAATTTTCTAGATACTTTTTCGACATACATGAGATCTTGAAAAATCTTTTTGAACTTTTTCGAGAAACCTAGGAAAATTATATTTATATATCTTTAAAACAAATAAACAAAAGGAACTTAAAAAATAAAAAGTTATTCGAAATTTTTATTTTGTATTAAAAATTATTTTTCTCTTCAAATTATAATTTGCTGTCTTTTTTATTTGAATTCCCCCATGATATAAAAACGTACATTTGAATATACTCATGAATGTATAGTATACAGTTTATGTAATATGTCTAAAAAATTTAAAAAAAAAATCGAATAACAAAATTTAACTTAACAAGTGATTCAAGAACAACAAGAAATTCATTATTATAGGACAATAAAGTTTCAAACTTTCCCAGCCGAAAGTTTATTGTCTGAGTGGTAGATTGATGCATTGCATCTATAAAGGAATAATGCATAATATATTATAAATGTATATTCGAATAAGAATCTTGAAAATAATTTTGAAAATAAGTCGAAAAAAAAAATTACACGTCACACTGAGCTTCATATTTTCCGTGGAAATCTCTGCTGTACCTACCTGCAAAAAACGTCAGATTAAAAATATTGCTTCACATTCACGAGATGTTCTCTGGAAATCTGCTTTGCGACAACCTCGGATTGGGACGGAAGCACAATACTTTTTAATGCGAGAGTTTGCATATAGCGTCTAAATCTTGAATACGTCTGAATGCAAAGTGAGATATTTCGCGTTCAATGCGTGAGTTCTAATATGTTTCAATGCTATATAATGCGATTGAATGCGAAGCAAAATTTGTCTCAATGCTATTGAATGCGAAGCAGAACATATGCGATTGCGAAGTATTGAATCGCATGCACGAGGTGTTCTCTGGAAATCTGCTTTTCGACAACCTCGCGTTCAAAGTGCAATACTTTTGAATACGTTTCAATGTGACATTTTTTGTAGGGTATTCAACGCGGATGTGTGTTGAAAACCTTTTTTACAAATATGGCATGAGTGTTGAGTTTCTTTTACTACATTTTGAATTTTGTGTACACTTTTTCTATGTTTATGTAAATTGGATCGTCTGCTGAAACTTTTTCCACATATTTCACACACTTCCATAGCAGAGTATTAATGAAATACTTAAGACTGGAAACTTTATACACGGAAAAAATTTATCCGTAAAAAAGTCACGAACTAGTAGCTAGGTCTCGGATATGAGAAAAATTCATCGGATATTTATGTATTTTCGTAAATAACCTACGAACTTTGAGAAAGATTGACGAACTCGATGTGAAAATTCTAAAACGGTTCATCATTGTTTGTTTACGTGAATAATTACAAAAATATTACGAGTGATTCGGAAAAGATTCTCAGAGCACTCACGAGCTTGCCTGACGAATCTGGGAACTCGAAACTAAGTCTCCCTGTGCGTGGCCCACGCACACACGCGCGGTGCGTGTGTGCGCTCGTATGTGTGCCTCGAGCTCGTCGGATGAGTGGCTAGAAGTTTTATAATACCTATTTTGTTTGGCCTCGATAGCTGCGCGTGTTTACGCACTCCTGGTTTATGTTTAGAAACTTGGTGAGTCAGCAGTGTTTGAGGTTCGAATCTTCTGAGTTGCGAATTTATAAATTAATATAAAATTAAATCACACAAATAAAATTTTTCCTCTTTTTATTTCAGTCTGAAATTTTCAGGAACTGTTCGTAGGAAATTCGAACTGTTCGTAAGAAACTTCGAAATTTATCCATATATTTCTCATAGAAATAAGGATTTAATGTTTCATTTTTTTATCTCGTATCCGAGACCTAGCTACAAGTTCGTGACTTCTTCACGGATAAATTTTTTCCGTGTACCTGCTTGCCAGTTCATTAGCAAATGGTCTTAATTCTAAAATGTTATGCCCTATTTGTTGCATTTACTCTCATTTACCCTCACCACCACTATAACATTTAAAGTGGAAAGGGATGATATCTGACAAATTTGAAAATAACGTGCGGTCCAGCGCGGTGTACGGCTGCACAGCGCGTGCAAATGATAAAGTTCTTTTTTTATTTTTAAAAATTAAAATATAAACATTTCTTCAACATGAGATCAATCATACGACATAACAACCGAAACGCTCATTATAACAAACTAAATAGTCCTGCAGGTCCTACATTAAGCATAGATTTAGATCATTCATACGCTCAGAAATAATTAATTATTATTCAAACACCGACAATCTTCTGATTATTAAATTGTAAACTTATAAAAATATGTATAAAAATGTATTATGTATACAAATAAAAAATAATCACAGCAAAAAGACATTATATTAATTCTGTGGATTTTATTTATTTATTATTTTTATAAATTAAAATATAAATATTTCTTCAACATGAGATATCAATCATACGACATAATAGCAGTCGAGTATTTGAGTTTGCTAATATTTGAATAGACTTTTGTTAAGTTGCCTATCAAAAGGGGCAAGGAGCAGTCTGGCAAATTTGAAAATAACGCGCGATCCAGCACGCTCTACGGCTGCAGAGCGCGTGCGCATTGGGGTCGACTGGATGGATCCTCCGCACGGCATCTTGTGTGCAATGAGACGCTTGTATTTGCAAGCGTACTAGACATGATCCAACAAACTATGGTCCCGCCACTTCGATGCTCAAATACGTTCGATTTCGCGTTACCCGAGTACCCCCACCATACTCTCTGCACTGGCGTGAACGGAACGCGAAGCCAACTGCCATTCAAATTCAAAGTTGTGAAGAAGATTGGATTTAAAGGTCCAAGATGGAAGGGTAGTCGGGTCTAACTAGGGAGCCGTCTGATTGGTTGACTTTTTTTTACTTGCGCGTGGCGAGACCATGGTTTGTTGGATCATGCGTACTAGATTTATCACAGGTTGGAATAACTGCTTGTAAATGCATTCGTACGCACATGCATGCATGCACAGGTGTAAAAGCACCTTCAGAACACGGATATCTCTGGCATGCGCAGTAGTCATTCCTGGGTATTTTTAGGTTATGTAACGCCATGTGTCAATCTAAAAACACACTATTGATACATTATTGAAAAACATTTAATGATTTCCTAGAGGTTATGTTTTTAAGAATCTTACGCAAAAGTTTACATTTTTTATTTCAATCATTACGAAGAATAGCAAATAATGTAAATGTAAAGTGGTGAGAATATATTTTACTAAACTTACCCAAATGACGAACCTCCTTGTGTAAATAAATAAAGGAAAAGATATTGACAGACGCCGACAAAACAGGCAACACGAAGATAACATGATACGGTCCGATGTCACACTTGAATCACACTCTAAAATGTTACTTATTTGATCTCTAGATCATTCATTTTTCATACGAAATATTATAGAAATTATCTTTATCTATTTCATTTCTCAATTTAATTGCAAAAACATTGTATTAATTTTTATTGATATTATACTACAGTTAAACTTCCCGCGCGAGTTGGAGATTTTCCGCAGCTCGAACAAGCCGGAAAACCCGAGTCAAATTTAATGTTGAAGACGCTGACTGGATAGTAAATAATAGTTTCCTACATGTTACAGTCAAAATGTACCTGCAATCGTGAAAAAATAAGATGCATTTCCGACTTTTATTACATTATTTATTGAAAATTAAAATCTTACCTCACAAACAGCTGATTTCGAGTGAGGTATCTAATAATCTCGATTAATACTCTCCATCTATAATTGCTTAAGCTTATAGGATCGTTTGGGATTTGCCTTAAGTAAAAACCTTGGCCAGAAATGTTACGGCAGTAGAGAATGGAACACGACACTATTGTTTTTTCATTAAAAAAGAGTATTCTCATAACAAACACTGCATGGAAATATATGACACATAACCTTTTCTTAAAGCTTTGCTTCTTCTTTGTTTTTGGCTTTTTGATTAAAGTTTTGCTGAGTGAGACATCTAGAATACTTTAAATGTTTCGCGCTTCGCTGCGTATTTCCGATTCCGGTTTCGTGTCGGGTAGTGGAGGGGGTAACGTGACACAACTCTCCTTAGAGGAACTCTAGCCCCTCTAGCCTGCCCCAGCAGGCTGACAGAGGTGTGAAAGCACCATAAGAATACACGGTCTAGCCACGCGCAACTAAAAAAAAATTAACCAATAGGAAGAACTCAGCCACAGGCAGCCATATTGTATAAGTTAGCGCGCGAGAATGTAGTATATTTGAAAGGACTTAAATGTCATGAGAGAAGATTTCAAGTAAAAGATAAAGTAATTGTACAATTTATAAATCAATGAAATTAGTTTGAAAATAATGTAATAGATAATACAAAATATTGAAAAATATATCACTTATTATCCTTGTAATGTAGAAGAAATATGGATATCATAACCTCTCAATGCACATGAAAAATTGTACCTTTTAACGCAAATAAAATCAAGTACCATTGCCTGAAAAGAAAAAAGAAGTTTGTTTTGGGTCTTAAAGCACAAATAAATAAATGCAAAATATCGATATCATAGTCTGTATTATCATAATATCAGTTTTTGTAATTCGTATATACATGCACGTAAATGCTAAAAAACCTCTCACTGTACACAAAGAAACATATTCACACCTTATATTCGTATGAAATAATGATTTTACCATATATAATAATTAAATAAAGATACAAGTTTTGCACCGTATAATTTAAAAGAATATAAGCATAGGACACGAAATTCTACAGTTGTAATTTCATGAAGGATATTTCAAATATTTTGGAAGATTTTTTTACTTTTCCCTTACAAAAAAGTATGATAGGAAAATCATTATAGGCCTACGATGCTTTTCCTATAATTTTTTCGCGATTATATGAATAATTATAGAAAAAATTATAGGAATAATTATAGGAAAAATTATATAAATAATTATCGAAAAAAGTATAGGAAAATAATTCTAGACATGAATAATTTAAAAATATTGAAATAATTATCGCCAAAAACAGAAGAAAGTATAAATGAATAATATATTCTGAACAATTCACACAAAATTACATAAAGAATTGACATATTGAAAGAAGTTTTGTCAATTGTTCATGTAATACTGTGTAAGTATTTCAAAATAAATCATTAATTTATACTTCTACATTTTGAACTAATTATTTCAATATCTTTATATCATTCATTCCTGTAATTATTTTCCTAAGATTTTTTCTATAATAATTCCTAAAACTTTTCCTATAATAGCGGAAAATTATAGGAAATTCATTATATGAAAATCATCATAGGCTTATACGTCATGATTTTCCGATCATACTTAAGGGTTGTGCTATTTCACGTTAATACTATATTAATTGTGTGAGTATTACAATGTTTGCAGTTGAAACCAATTCACAAAGCAGACTTCACGATAAGAAGAGAATAATTGAGAAAAATTCAGAATCTAAATGTCCATGAATCGGCGATTTCTTCGCGAGTTTGGTAACCTCCCGGAGGAAGAAGAAAGATCAAAATTTATTTAATGGCACTGCCCATCCCCGTGTGTTTTATGCGAATAAACCTTCGTGGTGGAAAATTCATATTTTTGGTTGAAAATTCAACTAGTTTACTTAAAGATTCACTATTCCAGTTGAAAATTCATCTTTTTGGTTTAAAATTTGAGGATTCATCATTCCACTTGAAAATTTATCACTTTGTTCCAAAGTGTAATTACTTTTTGGAAAATCATTTTTTGTTAACTATGCCTTTTTTCGTTGACCCCTAATAGCACGGAACGTTCCGGGAACATTCCTGGAACGTTCCGCGGGCACCTTTGGAACGTTCCAGCGGAACGTTCCCGGAACATGTAAAATGTCCGCCCCTTGGGAACGTTCCACTGGGACCTGAGGGGAACTTTCCATTATTGTTATTTTTAACAACAATTATGTCGTAAACCGTAAGAGATAGGTAAAAATGGATGTCATTTTTAAGTTTTGAGTACCGCACATACTACAGTATAATATGATATCCGTATCATAAACTGACATCGATTTTGACCTATCACTTACGGTTTACGCGATATTTATTAATAATAATAGCAATAACGTTAATTTATATTTGGAACGTTCCAGTGGAACGTTCCTGGAACGTTCCCAAGCGGCGGACATTTTACACGTTCCGTGAACGTTCCGCTGGAACGTTCCGGGAACTTCCCAGGAACGTTCCGTGCTATTAGGCACGTATGATATTTTTAATAGGGAAATCGTTTTCGTAGATGCAAATAAATATTCTTGGTTTAAAATTCCATTATTTGAGTTGGAGATATATATAATCCACGGAAAATATGTAAAAAAATTAAACATATATACGTGCAATCTGGAAATTGACTTAGTAGGTTATGTTTACAATTACAGCTACTTCGTACACTTACCAATATGTATAATACAACCTTATAATACACGAAAATATTTATCTTTGCCGGATGGCCACGTTATATTAACTTTAGTAGTCTCACTTTCAAACTTGTATTTTTGATAAAAACTCCACTCCAATGTACACAAAGTTGATCTTAACGCGTTGCACTTGCACAAACGGATAGCGTCAGCAGTGTCCGCTCCTTTCACCTCATTTGAATATTGAGAATTTTAGCAGGTATTGACATTGATTTACAATATAGCCATAATTCATGATTTCAAATCTTTTGAGAGAAGACCGAAACGCTAACGGTTGCTATGGTAACTAAATGGCGGCCTGTGGCTGAGCGCGCGAGTGGGGACGAAACTGGGAGAGCTTAAGGCTAGACCGTGTATTTAGATCATGGGCCAGAGTCTGGCTTAACATCTGCTCCCTCCAGGGTTGCCAGTATTGGCGATTTGTCGCCAAATTGGCGATTTTTTTTGACAGATGGCGACCAATTTTCAGGTTTGGCGACTGGCGCATACTCTGGCGATTTTGAATTTGAGCTGGCTATTTTTTGGCGATTACTGAAAAATCTGGCTATTTTGCGTCGATTATAGTGAAAAATCTGGCGATTTTGTATTTGAGCTGGATATTTTGTGTCGATTAGTGAAAATTACAAGTTGGCAACTATATTTTTGAATTGGCTCTATTCTGGCGATATTTGAATTTCTAAGCTTGGCGATGATTTGGCCATTTCCAACCATAAAAATGGCGATTTCAGTGTTCGGTCACCTGGCAACCCTGGTGCGAAAAAGCAATCCAATCGGATACTTTCTTCAAATGATATCGTGTTTACAGACTACAACGATGACAACGACAGACAGACACAGACGTAAAAACTATTTTTTCTGACTCAGGGGGCCTCAAAACGTCGACATTTGATGGAATCCGTGAAAGTCGGATCGTTCTGCAGTTTTCTGCGAAATTCTGTATAATCAATTGAGCTCAGTAAAATCTGAGAGGTATTTTTGGTATCTTTTAGTCCCGAGAGCAGTGAACGTAGTGTTTTTTTTTTCGGCGTGGAACCTGCACCAAGTGTAAAACCAAGTGAAAATTCTGTCAGCAAGATCAAGGATTTTAGCGCAAAAGCAAGTGGGTATAGATACGCCATCTGTGGAAAAAGTATAATTTATCCAGAAAAGATGGAGGATAGCGTAGATAAAAACACAAAAATAGAAAAAATGTCAGTTTCACAATTCGAAGGAATTCTAGATTCCTGGAAAAATTCAATTCTAGAATGCATCGGGGATAAAGTTCAAGAAAAATTGTAAAACAGGAAGTAAAACCCATAAAAGAGGAACTGCAGAAATGTACGGGGCAGATTGAAGAACAAGAAATTCTGAAAAACCAACTCCAGGAAATCCAGGTTGTACAGATTAAGAACGAGAGCATAGCTAAAAGATACAACATGGTTTTCTTCGGATTAGATGCTCCTGCTCATCCCCGCATGTTAGTCAACCACCTGATCACTTTCATCGAAGAAACACTCGAAGTTAACATCACCGTCTCTGATATAAAATACGCCAAGGTCTTAAAGGGAGAGTCAACAAATCCGAAACCACCTATTCTTCTTTCACTCACTTCACTTCTCAAGAAACAAGAAATTATGGGGAAAAAAGCGCAAATTGAAAGGGGCCAGGTTTTTTATCTCGAATGATTATGACAAGAACACACAGGAAAAAATGAAGCAACTGGTACCACTCTTCAAAGCACTGAGAAAACTGGATATAGAGACCCAACTCTGAGATGACTTACTACTAATAGAAGGAAAACCTTGCGACGTTGACGAGGTTATTAGTTTCACAGAGGCAGCAAAGGCTTCAAAGAAGCGAGATAGAAGCAGCGATGACATTGAGGAGATGGACAAGGAAGATACTATCAACAAACAAGAGATGAAGAATTGGAATACTATAAAGCCAAAAAGGAAGTACTACAAGAGAAAATACGACAACATGAGAAATAGTATGGACCAATTTATCTCTCAAAAATCAGTAGGAGATAAGGAAGTGCTTGATACGTTTCAAAGCAAAACAAGAAACATTTCGAAAACGTCACTTCACAAGGGTAAAAACACATCCACTCAAACTTAACTTCTGGAATATAAGTGGTCTCAAAAACCTATACGACGTGGACAAAAATCAGCAAAAACTCCTATCAAACTACGACATACTCGGAGTCACGGAAACATGGCTATCATCAATATTGGAAGTGAATCCAGCATTCCTCAAGGACTATCAGACAATTCAGAGCCCAGCAGAAAATTATCACAGTGTTGGAAGGGCAAGTGGAGGTATAATCGTTTTTATTAACAAGGTAGTGGAGCTTTTAAATATTATAGAAGTTACTAATATGTGGATAATAAGTAAGTTGCAACGTAAAAATTTTATATTTATAATAGGAGTGGTATACTGGAAACCGAAACTGGACTCTGAAACTATAATAGATATGTTCTCTGATACAACCCGTAATTTAGCTAGAGGGGATAACTCTCTGCCTGTTATAATCGGTGGGTACTTCAACTCTAGAGTGGGAGACCTCAACCAGTTGGACCGTATGACAGTAGAGGGATCCCCACTATCAGGCGTCAGAACAAGTAGCGATTTTGAGGTAAATTATAGAGGTAGGCTGCTGACAAGCGTAATGGAATCTGAAAGCTTTGTAACGTTAAATGGTAGATCTCCAACCGATACGCCAGCGAAATTTACATTTGTAAACCACCTGGGTAGGAGTACGATTGACTTGATTTGGGTTAACGTAGCTTGTTTTCCTTACATAAGGGACAGTAAGATAATTTCATCAACAACCAATACAGATCATTTTCAAAGCAAACTAGAAATGGGAGTCCCAGGACAGAATAAGAAGGATAGAAAAGATTTGAGATCTACAAATAATAAAATACTG
>CAKNYM010035404.1:0-13054 GCA_932195095.1 Andricus curvator
TTCTGAATAAGTAAATATTATATATATAACGGTCACAGGCCGTGACAATACTATAACTCTGATAATTTTAATTTTATCGAAAAAAATCTTAAGGATGAATTGTTCAAGTTTTCAAGTACTACGGAAAGCCGTACATGGAATTTTTAAATCTGAAAAAAATGGTCCCAAAAATAGTGTGCCAAAGCACAATCCAAATCTTCTCATTATGATGAGAATCTAATAATTAAATTTCGTTTTAAATTGGCCTTGAGAGCCTCTTTTTAAATTCCATCAGCTGCAATTTGGAAAAAAAATCTAAGATTTGTGAAGAAATATGACCTCTGTTCGTAGGTTCGTTCAAACTTGCGAGCGGCGCGCGAACGACGCGATGTGAAATTTTACCTTACAATCATATTGGGAAAGTATGATCAAAATAAAAATAAAAAATTAGACTAAAATTATGTATAAGGGAAAAAATTATTTCCCGCGTGCTTTCTTGCTCTATTACCTACTACAAAGATTAATTACAAATTTTGAATAATTTATTAAATTATCTGATGTATAAACCCAGGCGGAAATATTATATATAGTTTATATATAGTGTGAAATATTATATATAATATTAATTTGTTTTATACATTTTTTATATAAAACAAATGAATATTATATATAATATTTCACACTATATATAAATTATATATAATATTTCCGCGCGGGAAAATGTTGTAGTGATAAAACATTTTCTATTTTTAAATGAAATTCGGATTCGTTTGATATTTAAAGTTCAGTAGTAGAAATTTTTTTATTTTCCATGTGTTATTTTGAAGAATTTGCTAAGATTGTACGCAATATTGACAAAAAACATGAGGCTTCAAGATCACGGATTATTCTACGCCCATGACAAAGAACTCGAGCAATCAATAAAAACGTTATGTACTTTAAGCTGTGCCCCTTCCGAGTATTTGCAATCGTTTGAAAAAAACAAGATAATGGTTGGTATATAAACCGGCAAACGCGGGCATTCTTTCTCTCACCATTAGTCACAATCTTCAGGAAATTCTTTAAGAAATTGGCTCCTCTGTTCTGAGATGATGAAGACCACCATTGCTACCTTGCTGATAACCTCAGTAGTTTTCTTTCACTCGAGTGAGAATAACTACTCGTGTGAAAGAAAACTACTGAGGTTATCAGAGGAGAAGCAATAGTGGTCTTCATCATCTCAAAATAGAGGAGCCAATTTCTTGAAGAATTTCCTGAAGATTGTAACTAATGGCTAATAACAAAGCAGTCGACATTTTCCAGTTTTATGGAGAATGTGCGTAATGTCTCAAGAAATTTTATTTTTTCTCTGGATGCAGCTAAACTCTGAGATTAGAATAAAAAGACGTTAATTTAAAACTGGAAACTGATCTAATCTTGAAGGCTTGAATTTTAGAAATTGTCTCAGTTTTTCATTGTTTTAAATTCTGTAGGAATTCAATTCAAAATTGTGTAATCACAAATCCTTCATGTTGAAAATTTTTTCGAAGACTGAAAATCCAGAGAATTTTGTACGATTAGAATTCAAACTTAACAGTTTATAGTGAAATTGCCCTGAAATTTTTAATATTTTAATTTAAAACTAGAGCATTGTGAAGTTTGAAATTAGAAACCTCCAAAAATTAGGAATATTTCAATTGAATATTTTCGAATTTAAGCTTTTGATGCAAATGAACTTTAATTTCGAGGCGAAAAAAATTTCACTGTTTTAGAATTCATACATATATATTCATATTCAGTTTCCTATGTATCGAAGCTCAACAGCTTTAAAATCCGATGACAGGGCTTCCTTGAGACAATTTCGTGATGACAAATTAAAATTGTGTTTGCCTTCTGTGAAATCTAATGTTATCTCATTTCAAACTTCTGATCATGTGATATCTTACTCAGAATAAACATATTTACTATCAAGTTGAATTTTCTAATTAAGGTGTGAAACAAATCAAACATAACAATTGCGCGTTAAAAATATAATTTCAAATCGTAATTATAGAAATCCTCAAGATGATAAATATCTCTGGTGGAAAAAATGTTTACAAGAAAGTACAACATTTCTACAACTGTAATTTTTTGTTTAAATATATACTTTTTTTGTAACAAATGTAAACTATTAATTGAGAATATTAAACTTTATTATTTAAATATTTGGAAACAATTATCGTTAATTTGACAGAGAGTTTAAAAGTTTTTATAATCTGTCGCATCAACTACTCTTGTAACGTACTGAACAATAAACTCTATGTAAATATTTTGAAAAATATTATGAAACTTGTCGTTAGATTCATGTATTTTGTTGAAAATTCATCTTTTTTTGATATAACATTAATCTTCTTGGTCGAAAATTTATCCTTTTTGGTTAAAAATTTAACAATTTTGTTGAAAATTGGTATTTTTGCTCAAAGTTAATTTTTTATCAGAGTTTTTATCTGAAAATTCAACTAACCCATTTTCAGTTGAAACTTTATCATGTATATTTTATGAGATAACAATTGAACTATTTGGTAGAAAATTTAAGAATTTTGTTGCAAAGTAGTCTTTTTGGGTAGAAAATTAATCTTGTTTGCATCTCTTTCTTCAGTTTCGACCTTTGATTGCTGTATAAAACAGTCTCCGGATGGAAATGTCAGTAAAATCAAAACAAAAACTTTGTTTGTTTCAAAAATTGCAACATTTCGGACTCAATGTGGTCCCTTTTCAAGCCTATTGAAGCCTGTTGAAAGCATTATTTATTATAGTAAAATTTTACATGAAATTATAAACAAAACAAAAAATAAATCTTTGCCGATAAAAAATGATAAAAATGTGATGAGAATTTTTTTTTGTTCATAAGTTTGATTGGAAAAAATAAATACTAAAAGTAGCAGGAAGAGTCACTAATGATAAGTAATAAAAAATAAAAATAGGTATCAACAACAACAAGTGTAGACAATAAAATTTGATAATAAATAGGAACAATGATATAAAAAATATAAATAAATAGTGTATGATAAGTTTTACCTTAGAACAGTAGTTTAGAAGACAAGTAAGAAAAGACTAGATTTTCCATGTTTACAAAATTCGGTTGCGAAAATGAAAAATGTGAGAATGTCCAAAACAACAGCAATGTTTATCATTATGTACTTTAAGATACATAATGATTGTTGAAATCACAATTTTTTTTTGATTTTGATGTTGGCTATGTCAACAATTAAATACCTGTGTAAGAGAAAATAGAAAAAACTTTTAAACAAAAATTATATATATTGCATGAAAATTGATGACAGAAAGCTTGTATTAAAATTAGTTTGGAAAAGTAAAACTGTATGAGTTGCATAAAAAAATGTTTCATATAAAAAATAATAACTTACCAAAAATTTTTATATATTTTATAAACATTTTCGTGAATGTGGACAAACCCACATATGGAGAGCTCCAAAAGTATAAGTAGCGGGAACAGTCATCTTTAGACGCCATGACACAACGTGTGTCCAAAAAGTCATCAATAATAAGTATGATCGTAAGTGTTCTTGAAGACATCAAAATGAAGGAATTTTTGAAAATTCAAAAAAAAAAAATGAAGGAAATAAGTTAAAAAGTAGATTGTGATAAATAAGTAAAGGTTAATTTACATGAAGAAAATTAAGAGTTACATAAAGAGCTGTAAAAATTTGGTAGTTCAGAATTTTCAAATCTAAGATTAACAGACTTTTTTTCTTTTTTAATGAAATAAGATTCCATAGTAAAACGCTTATTAAGGTTTTTTTTAACAGCTAAGATTTTTGGATGTTCAAAATCAAAATCATGTCCAGTTTCAATTCTGTGTCTCTCAATAGCAGTGATATTACCATTACTAGTAGTCTTGCGCGCGCCAAGGCGCGCGCTCATTAATTTTTTCTATGAAAAAGAATAAACCAAATACTTATTTTTTCTATGTTATTTATATTTAATTAATGTAACAAAATATTTGTATAAAATAATTAGAAGGCACCAAGTATGATGTTTATACCCTCCAATAAGGAGCTCCTTTTCATTTTTTTCTCTGTTGAAGGAGTAATAAATAGATTTCTCATAATTTATTTGTAGGTAAATTCTGCCATCTTTATCATCCGGAAAGGATTGTGAATATAATCATAATTCAATCTATTGTAATTTACTCTTCAAATTTGTTTAACACTTAATTTATTTGTAAATTATATTGCCGTAATGAAATTTTTCATTTTACATATTAAAAGAAATATTATTTATAAAATAAATTGTGAATTGTTCGTTATAGCACGTATATGAGTATATGAATTTCAATTTGATAAATGCTACGAATAATATTAATTTTTATTATTATATAAGTTGTACAAAATTGAAGAAAATGCATGATACATAGAATAATGGCAGTAATTACCAATATTTGGTTTTTTAAGAAATATCATAACAAATTTTTAAGTTGTCTATTTGCTCGGCAATTATTGTCTTTGCTCAATAGTAATCCATTTGCCACTGATATTTTATTATGCATTGAGAGATGTAGTGAATTTTTTGCATAAAAAATTAATTTTCTAATTTTTATCGTAAATGCTGCAAGTTATTGCGAAAAAGTAAAATGTATTTTAGTATAACTTTTTTATACTTGAACATTTTTATCGAATCTGTTGTTGTTCACGTAAAAATAAGTAAATTCTTTTATTATAAAAAGAAAATTATACTGTCTATAGAACTTTCCAGGCCTTTATAAACGTTACAGTCTCTTTCTTATTAAAAGCTGAAATAAACAAAGAAATTTCAAAAAAATATAATTTTTTCCCTTCTGCGGAAATCTGTTTTTAAGTTTTTTTTAAATAATTTATTTTGACATATCGCATAATTTAACCAAGAAAAATATTTTCTACCTGATATATTCTGCGATTGTACTCATTGTTTTCATCTAATAGTTTAATTTTTTTATTATTAGATAACTAACATCACATCCATTGCTCAAAGTACGTAGTTAGTTTATTTCAAATGTTTGGTTAAAAATTCATGTACATATTTCCTTCAAAATTCTTCTTCTCTGATAGAAAATTAATCTTCTTGTGTAAAAATTCGTCTTTTTGATTGAAAATTTGAATATTCAGTTAAACATTTAACTGTTTTGTGGAAAGCCAATGTTTTTGGCTTGAAAAATCAACATTTTTTATGACATTTTTTTTATTGTTTGAAAAATCTGTCTTGGTTGATAAATTCGTGTTTTTGAGTTGAAAATAGTGTCTTTAGTGTATTTTCTTCGAAATAGTAGCAAAACAGCGTCATCGCTTTGAAAAAAAGTGTCAATAGTGTGTTAAGCCCGAGACCTGGATTTGCAATTTATTATTCTAAAGGCTGCCACTGCTCTAATTTTTTTTTTTAAAAGTGACGTATTTGAACCGAAAAAAAAACAGAAAAAAGTGCACTACAAAAAACGTCGGATTGACAATTATTCGAAGGTATTGTATTTTGAATGCGATGTTGTTGAAAAACAGATTTCCAGAGAATATCTCGTGAGTGTGAAGCAATAATTTTTAACTCGACGTTTTTTGCAGCAAGACTAATTTCTAATCCAAAAAGTGACTAAAAACCAATATGTGCATCAAAACGAATGAAACAAAAACTGAAAATTTAAAAAAAATTGATTGAATTTAATTGAACAGAATTGATTTAATTTAAAAGAATTCAGGTGAATTAAAAAATTGGAAAGAGATAATAAAAGAATTCTGAATGAATTAGTAATGATTCAAAGTGACTTTCAAATGAATTCAAATTAATTGCAAAACATATATGAAAATCTCTTCAAATCTGTGAAAACCTACAAAATTCCTCACTTCTTGTGAATAAATTCTTTAAAATACATTAAAATATTATAAAATCCCGTGAAGTTGAATAAAATTTTATAATATTTTTTCGAATCCTTGAAAATTTATGAAAATATCTTGAGAGCTTTTAAAATCCATTAAAATCATTAAAATCTTTAGAAATCTCATGAAATTCATTTAAATATTGTAAAATATATTGAAACCTTGCAGGTCCTATGAAATAGTTTGATATATTCCGAAGTTCTACAAAATTCCTGAAAACTCCAGAAAAAATTTTTATTTCTCTTAAAGATATAAAAAGCCTTTAAAATTCCTTTAAAAATTAATAATATCTTGAAAGTGCATTAAAATCTTTAAAAACATTTTAAGATGTTTTAAATCCTTTCAAATATTTCAAAATGTCTCGAAGCTTTTTAAGGATCTTGAAAATTCCTTGGAATTACAAACAGAGAAATATTAAATCTTTAAAATCCTTTCAAATTATTGAAATCTATTAAAAAAAAATTCAATTTCATAAGACTTTAAAACAATTCAACTTAAATTCAGGAAGATTGAAAAAAACACAAAATTTCCTTAATTTCAGTTAAATTGTAGTGAATTTAGTGAAATTTAAGAGAAATGAAAATTATGAAAAAATGCATTGAATTCAGTAAGTTTAAAATGAGTTCAGGAAAATTCTAGAAAATTTAAAAGAATTTGATAAAGTGCCGACTTCCACATGAATTAAACAAAAACTCAAAAGAAATGAAAAAATACATTGACTTCAGTAGAATTAAATGAGTTTTCAAGAATTCACGTGAATTAAAAAAAAATCCAAAAAATTCTGCAGAATTCAAACACCTAGAAAGCTTTTAAAATCCTTATAAAACAGAGAAATCCTCGGAAATTTTATAAAATTCCTTGGAATCTTTTAAAATATGATGAGATATTAAATTTATACAAATAGTTTCATATTAATTTAAAATTTTAATTATAAATTACTTTTTGATCATTTAAAATTCCCTAAAATATTTCAAATTCTTTGGAAGCTTTCGAAATCACTTGAAACTTTTTAAGTTCTTGAAAATCCCTTAAAATTTTTAAAAATACCCTCAGATATTTCAAATCCTTTTAAATCTTTTGAAATGCCTTGAAATGTATTAAAGCTCTTAGGAATTCCTTTGGGTTTTAAAAATACCTTAAATATTTCAAATTCTTTGAATTAATTGAAAATTCCTTGGAATCTTTTAAGATATCCTTAAATCTTTCAAATTCTTTAAAATCTTTGATAATACCTTGAAATATTTGAAAATCTTTTTGGAATCATACGAAATCCATGAATTATTCTTGTGAATAAATTCTTTGAAATCTATTTAAATATTATAATATCCCTTGAAATCACATTAAATCTGATGATATAACCTGAAATCCTGGAAATTTTATAAAAATACCTTGTGAGCTTTCAAAATCCCTTAAAATCATTGAAATCCTCGGAAATCTTACAAAATCACTTGAAATTTTTCGAGATATCATAATAGGCCCTACGAAATCGTTCCATATTTTCCAAAATTCCAGGAAAATTTTTAATATTCTATGCAAATTTTTGAAATACCTTGAAATCAGTCAAATCCTTGGGAATTCCTAGAAATTTTTGTATTGTAACCTTCTCAAAGTGCCCTTTTAAAAAGCCCTCAAATAGTGAGAATCCTTTTTTTTTTTAATTTGAAATCGAAATGAAATCTACTTTCTTATGAATAATTTTATGCAAAAAGAGCATGAAATACATTCACAAATCAAAATTAGGTTTCCAAACTACTGAAATGTTTTAAAAATACCCTAAGATATTTTAACAACTTTAAAATCTTTTGGAATGCCTTAAAATTTGTCATCATAATCTCTTGAAATACTCTTAAAGTTTTAAAATACTTTGAAATCTTTTGAAAATGATTGAAACATTTTAAAGCTCTTGAAAATGCCCTAGAATCTTTTAAAATACCATACAATAATTTAAATCCTATGAGTGACATTAAATTACTGAAATAAATTTAAAGATTCTTAGGATCTTTCAAAATACCCTAAGATATTTGAAATCCTTCAAAATATTTTGGAATTCCATGAATTTTTTCAAGCTCTTCAAAATCCCTTGCAATTTTTAAAAACAACCTGAAATATTTCCAATCTTTTGAAATTCTTTCAAATTATTGAAATAAAAAAATCCTTTGATTCTTTAAAAATCACTTGAAACTTTTTTAAACTTTCGAAAATGTCTTGGTATCTTTTAAAATACTCTAGAAGTTCTAAAATTCTTTACAATTGTTTAAAATTCCTTTAAATGATTGAAATCTCTTGGAAATGCCTTGGAGTCTTTTCTAAAATATTAAAAAATATTTCAAATCCTCTCAAATCAATTGAATTACTGATGTTAATTGAAAACTCCTTGAAATCTTTTAGAATAATCTAAAGATTTTCAAATCCTTGAAACTTTTTTTATATTCCTTGAAACTTGAAATTTTTTTTGAAATGCCTTCAAATATTTTTAAATTCTCTAAAATATTTAAAATCCTCTGAAATCAATTGAAAATTCTTTGGATTCTTGAAATTTGTTAATCTCTTTAAAATAAAATGAAAATTTTAAAAACAGCTTAAAATATTTCAAATCCTTTGAAATTCCTTCAAATTATTCAAATAAAAAAAATTCATTGGATTCATTAGAAATTCCCCAAAATATTTCAAGACCTTTAAAACTTTAAAAATCACTGAAAACATTTCAAAGCTTTCCAAATGCCTTCGAATCTTTTAAATTACTCTAGAATATTTCAAATCATCTGAAATCAATTAAATTACTGAAATGAAAAATCCTTGGAATGTTGAAGAAAACTCTAAAAGTTTTCAAATCCTCTGATTTTGTCGAAATTCCATCAAATTGTTGAAATCTCTTGAAAATACCTGGGATTCTTTTGAAATACCCGAAAATATTTCTAATCTTTAAAAATTCCTTCAAATTATTGAAATGAATAAAAAATTCCTTGAAATCCTTCAAAATTCCCTTAAATATTTTAAGCCCTTTAAAATCTTTTAAAATTTGTTGAATTAACATCTCATTAAAATACCTTGGATTCTTTTACAATACACTACAATATGCCCAATCCTTTAAAATTTCTTCAAATTATTGAAATAAAAAAAAATTCCGTGGAATCTTCTGAAATTCTCTGAAATATTTTCCTAAAATATATATTCAGTTGAAATCTTTAAAATCACTTGATATTTTTTATATCCTCTGAAATCCAATTAAATTACTGAAATCAATTGAAAATTCCTTAGAATCTGTTAAAATACCCTAAAACATTTCAAATCCTTCAAAATCTTTCGAAATCCATTTAAATTATTTAAATCTCTTGAAAATGCCTGTGATTCTTCCAAAACACCCTATAGTATTTCCAATCCTTTAAAATTTCTTCAAATTATTGAAATAAAAAAAATTCCTTCGAATCTTTAAACATTTCCTAAAATCTTTCAAGTTCTTTGAAATCTTTAAAATCACTTGAAACTTTTTAAAGCTTTCGAAAATGACTCAGAATCTCTTAAAATCATCTGATATTAGCTAAATTACTGAAATTAACTGAAAATGCCTTAGAATCTTTTGAAATACTCTAAAAGTTTTCAAACCCTTAAAATGTTGTAAAGCTTTCGCAAATGCCGTGTATATACCATTAAACCATTTCCCTTTCAGGGTAGGCGTGACACTACCCGATTCGGGTAGTGTTTCTAGGTTTTTCTTGTAGTTATAAATAACTACAAGTGTGGGCTCACCACACCCACGATGAATTTTTTTAAATACTCTAAAACATCTCAAATTTGCTGAAATCAATTAAATTACTGAAATAAATGGAAAGTTCCTTGGAATACTTTGAAATACTCTAAAAGTTTTCAAATCCTCTAAAAAATTTTTATTATTATTATAGATTAGCAGTTCGAACTCGAAAGTTCATTGCCTCATCTACCCGAAACCGCCACACATCTCTATCTTGTGCATTCTCCATCCAGTTTAAGTAATCGTGTCCTAGTTCTTTTAGATCATCCCTTACATTTTTCTCCCATCTGTTTCTCGGTCTGCCTAGGGGTCTCTTACCAGTCGGTCTCCCTCTTAAAACTTGCGCCACTGTTCTTTCATTGCCCATTCTTGCTACATGCCCCGCCCATCTTAATTTACGCGCTTTCATTACTCTATTAATATTTGCTGACCCGTAGAGAGCGTGCAGCTCATCATTATGCAGTTTTCTCCACTCGCCGGTCTCTTCGTCCCTTTTTGGACCATAGATTTTTCTAAGTACTTTATTCTCGAAAACTCTAAACCTATTCTCTTCTCCTTTCGTCAGCGCCCACGTTTCACACCCGTACATGACGACCGGCATTATTATCGTTTTGTAAATTCTTACTTTGATGTTTCTAGATAGCGATCGCGATTTTAGTAGCGTGTTTGCTGCATAATAGCACCCATTGCCAGCGTGTAGCCGCGCATTGATTTCCGTTTTAATCTTATTTTCGCTAGTTATAATAGACCCGAGGTATTTAAACTCGTTAACCCTTTCGAATTTCATATTTCCGGCCATTAGATCCCCGTCTTGATTACTTTGTCCGGACCTGACGACGGTCATATATTTTGTCTTCGATTCGCTAACTTCCAAGCCAATCTCTTTGGCTTTTGCGATCAAGATTTCTGCATTTTTAGCTACCGTTTCTTTATCATCCCCTAGTACGTCGAGATCATCCGCATATCCAAGAATTTGTATTACCCCATTGAGGGTAGCACCGGTCGGATTCGCCTGCACTTGCCTAACCACGTATTCTAAAACTAAGTTAAAAAGGACGCACGAAAGTGCATCGCCCTGTTTCAGGCCATCGCGGATCGAAAACTCTTCAGATAAACTACCGTTTACGCGCATTCTACCCTTACTGCCGCTTAAGCAAATTTCGATAAGTCTAACCAATTTTCTTGGCACACCCAAGAACTCTAGGATCCAGTACATTCGCGCGCGTATAATAGAGTCGTAAGCTTTTTTAAAATCGATAAATAGCTGATGTACTGCTTCATTAAATTCCCATTTCTTTTCTAACAGTTGTCTAATTGTAAACATTTGATCGCTTGTAGATCGGTTTCGGCGGAATCCACACTGGTAATCCCCAATGATTTCCTCGGCAAAAGGAGTTAGTCTACTTAGGATAACATTAGACAGGATCTTGTAGCACGAAGGCACAAGTGAAATTCCCCGATAGTTGTTACAGTTAGTTTTATCGCCTTTTTTAAAGATGGGAATAATGATAGAGGTATTCCATTCTTCCGGCATGCGTTCTGTTTTCCAAACTGCGCGTATCAATTTACAAATTTGCCTTGTGAGGCAAGGGCCTCCATTTTTTATCAGTTCTGACGGTAGGTCATCGATGCCCGCGGCTTTGTTATTTTTCAACTTCTTTATGGCCATTTCTATTTCTATATCAGTAGGATCGTTAATTAATAGATCAGCAGTGTGTATTTCGCCGAGATTACCTTCAACGGGGGCTTCGCGTACATTTAATAGCTTATCGAAATAGTTTTTCCATAAATTCAGTCTCTCTGTCGCATCGGCTACTAGATTGCCATTTTCGTCCCTCATTACTTCCGTTCTACTTTGAAAGCCTTTCTTTATAAAATTGATTCCCCTGTACATCTCACGCGGGTTATTTTGTTTATTATGCGCTTCTATTGCTAGTATTTTATTCTTTTCCCACTCCCTTTTCTTGGATCTATAGAGCCTATTTGTACTTTTGCTAATCTCGAGATATTTCTTATGTGTTTGATCGCACTTATTTTGTAAACTACTTAGTCTGGCCTTCCGGCGTTTCTCAAACCAGAGTTTGCACTCTTCGTCAAACCATGGTTTGCTTTTGGTTACTTTCTTAAAACCTATCGTAAGTTTCGCGGCTGCCTTTATCGCCTTTTTCGTATTGCTCCACAGGGTTTCCGGGTCCTCCTCGTGATTATTGTTATCGTCTCTCTGTTCTTGGAGAGCGTCGAAACTATTAGAAATCTCAACTTGGTAATTTAATGTTTCTGTTGCTGTTTTGAACTTATCTATATTGAAACGAACTGTTGGCTCTGTGCGGCTTGTTTTCTTACTTAACGCTAGCCTAGATCTTAGTTTTACTATCACGAGAAAATGGTCTGAATTTAAATCCGCTCCCCTATACGATCTTATATCGAGAATGTTTGTATGACGTCTTCTGTCAATTAGAACGTGATCAATCTGATTGTGGGTATTACCATCTGGTGATGTCCAGGTGGCCTTATGTATATTTTTATGCTTGAAATATGTGCTTTTGACAACGAGGTTCTTTGAAGCTGCAAAGTTTATTACTCTGGTTCCATTATCATTACTGACGTCATGCAAACTTTCTGATCCTATTGTAGGCCTATACATTGGTTCTTTTCCAATTTTCGCGTTGAAATCCCCCAATACTATTTTTGCGTCAAACGTTGAGAACTTGTCAAAAACCTGCTCGATTGTTTCATAAAAAAGATCTTTAGTGTCTTCGTCTTTGTCCTCGGTGGGGCAGTGCACATTGATTAATACGTGTTTGCTGAAATTACCCTTTAGTACAATGTATGATAACCGGTCGTTAATGAATTTCATGTCGATAAGTGCTTGCGTAATTCGTTTATTAATAAGAAAACCAGTCCCCAGTCTTTGCCCCTTAGCTCCTCCTCAGTGCAAAGTATAGTTATCCCTAGAAATTGACGCGAAATCACCCGACCAGCAGGTTTCTTGAAGTGCTATTACGTCAGTTTTGTATTCAATTGCTATCTTAATGAGTTCGATAAATCGGCCAGTTTTTAGACTACGCGCGTTTAGAGTTCCCACCCTTAGATCTTTAACTGTAGTTTTTTGTTTTTGCAAGTTAGCCATGGTAGTTTCAAGATAATCCGCACGTTAGGATCCTATTCCGATCGTAGGTGAGTCCACTGTCCCAGGAGTGATAACCCCCATACCTCCCTAGGTCTAAGTATGGGAGCTTTCCGACTCTGACAAGGACCATGTCAACTTGTCGTCAGACACATTACAGTTTCATCCTCGTACCCTAACGTCCCCCTGCAAGGCAGCGCGCCTACTGGCATCAATACCCCTTTGGCCCTATGCAGGCGAATCATTCCACACATCCCTTGCGGGCAGTGTCATCGCTGCAGTGTCCAATGGGCAGCAGGATTTTTCCCTTACAAGATTTTT
>CAKNYM010035407.1:0-18493 GCA_932195095.1 Andricus curvator
TTTAATTTTTAATTGTAATTGTTCAAATTGACGATTAAAACTTAACTATTTCTAATTAAAATTTTAATCCAATCGTCTGTTGTCAAATAATTAAATTATTAATTTATTTGTCATCAACTAAAATGTTGTATGGATATCAAGAAAAAGTTACATTTCGTCTGGAATAGAATAATTGCTTCCTCATACAAAAATTTATTTTCGAACATTTCATATAATAGTGTTAAACATAATGTACAGAAGACTGAACGTCGAAGGTTCGATCCTTGTATGCATGGCTGCTCGGTACAAGACTGAAGCAAGTGAGGGGACATACGCACGGTGCGAAAGTGGGGGTGTGCGGCTCAGGAGACCCGACCTCCTCCTGGCGCTGAATTCGGACCAAAAATAAAAGGGGCCCTGGAATACAAGGATTAGATATTGACCGCTGCGCTCAATTCGGGTGCGCCCTTTCTGGAAAGGAAAACTGTATTATGCTAATATCACGATATCCCAGGATGCTTCATCTGGCGAGTATCGACTTATGTGTATCGAGAAAAATTCCACGGGGTTCAGGATAATATAATATCTCAACGTACTATAATTATATTCAGAACAAAAATTAGCAGAAAAACACATTTTCATGGAATCGGAACATAAGTTTTTTCTAGGAAACGTATTAAGGTTAAGAATTTAAAAGAGTGTCTTTTTACAGAAATTTGCAGCAAGTAACAATTTCTTATTTTGCGGTATAAGTAAAATACAGTTGATGAATTTCTAGAATAATATTTGTTTTTCAACATATTTCGTAATTATTAAAAGAATTTCAATTTTTATACAAGTTTTGCTCATTATTTGTACAAAGTTATTATTCCCTCGAATTAATGACACATTAAACAAAAGTTGACAACAAAAAAGTTAATTTTTAAGCAAACAGTTGCATTAATAACAGAATAATTAAACTTTCAAGCAAAAAAGTTAATTTTCAACCAAGAAAGATACATTTTTAACTAAGAAAGATGACTCTTCTACCATAAAAGATAAATTTTAAATCCAAAAGTACCAAATTTGAAATACACAGTTGAGTTTTCTGACAAAAAAGATAACTTTATTTGAAAAGTTGAATCTTGAATCTACAATGGTGCATTTGTAAGCGAATGGTCATATTTTTAAACTGAAAAGATAAAAATTCAACCAAGAACAGTTGACCCAGTGGGCACAAAATTTGACGACGTCTTCACGACATCGTTACGAGATCTTTACGATGACTTTAAGACATCCTATGTCCATGTCGTTTAGATGTCTTTACGATGTCGAAAAGACATTGTCAGATCGTACGACGTCTTTACGATATCGTAAAGACATCTTAACGACATGGACATAGGATCTCGTAAAGTTGTCGTAACGATGTCGTAAAGACGTCGCGAAATTTTGTACCCACTGGGAAATTTCCAACCCAAAAAGTTGAATCTTCACCAAAAAAGTTCATTTTCTACCCGCGAAAATGACTTTTTGTACTATCAATGACGAATTTTCAACCTAAAGACGAATTTAAAAAAAAATAGTTGGATCGTCTATCAAATAGATAAAAGTTTAAATTAGAAAATATAAAGTTCTAACAAAATAGTTGAATTCGCAACTACAAAAAAAATTTCCAGTTAAAAATTAAACTTTAAAAAATTGTAAATTTAAAACAAAACGGAATTTCAAATGTTGAATCAATCGAAAAAAGATGATTTTTCAACCAAATAGTTTAATTTTCTACGAAATTGTTGAATTGTCAAGCCAAAAAGACGAATCTTCGACAAAACAGATCAGTTTTCAACTAAAATTATAAATGAATTGTCGAAATTTGTTAAATATTACATAAACCTTAAACCAAGTAGCTGATTTTTGAAACCACAAATACGAATTTTCAATGAAATAGTTGAATCCTCAACCCAAACATATTAATTTGCGAACGAACATTTTAATTTTCAACCAAAAAAGGATGATTTTTCAAAAAGGAGAGATAAATTTTCAACCAAGAAAGATGACTCTTCTATCGCATAAAAAGAGAATTTACAATCCGAAAGGACGAGATGGTGATGTTGTAAAATTAATATACATGTATATTAAAGTCGGTAAAACAGAGTGCGTGAAAACAACAAGTCCTTTGATGCCTTCAGATCTTGTCAAATATTAAAAACTAAAGTAATAACCTTCAATTCATCGACTAAATTCCTACTTACAATTAAAGTGCAGCGTACGGATGGAATTTTTTCTAAAATTCGCTGTGAATGTTACAATTTTAACGTGAGTACAGGTGCTTGGGGGTTAGGTTTTTAAATTACTTATTTCATTGAACTTTTCTCTTTAAAACCAGTGTAATTTATATTTTTCTAAGAGAAAATATTATGCTTGATTATTTATAATTGAAAATTGTTGCCAAAATTGTTTTTAATTTGTGCAAAGTGCAAATATCTGACTTTTCTGATAAATGATTAATATGCTGTATATGAAATATAATAACATAGTCTCTTAATTGCGATTTCGTATACCTAGGTTTTAGATTTAATATACAAATATTACAAATGTATATTAAATGTATATTAAAATTGCAAACATTTTTAACAGTGTATGTATGTATGTATGTATGTATGTATGGTTACCTGAACGTTGTAGCCACGCGAACTTTTGAAGGATTTGCCCAATCAAGACAGCCTTTGATAAACTTTTTAAGGGTCCTCAAATAAAGGTTAAGTTCGTGAACCAGATACTTCCAACCAAAATTACAAATTGTAGAGCAATTTAAAAAGCATTTTCAAATTTCGAAACAAAATTTTTGAAAGAGTTTTCGAAATTTTTGTGAAAGTTTCTTGTAAACGACACGAAAACTTGTCTATATTACTATATTATTGTAAACATTCATTAAAATGAACTTCTTTTTCGTACTTTTTGTATTACTTATTTCAACAATGTCAATTATATTTAATAAGAAATTCTAATTTTTGAAAACATTTTAACGAAAAACATACCAATTTCTCATATTCCGTTTCATTTTGTTTACATGGTTTTATTTTTCAAAGGCGAGGAGCGAAGCGCGAGTATCGCAATTAGAATGTAATCGTCAAGGACGTAGGTGCTTTGAGAACCCTCTCCATAGTCAAATTGAAAAAAAACATGTTTAGTTTCACTTTATGATTGTAGTTTATGAGAGGCTTGAATCACAATTTTTTGATTTGCGCGCCCAAACCGGGCGCATATTCAGGGCAGCTGAGAATAAAAATTAGTGCAAAGTAAGCCGAAAATATTAAAGTCATAATGAAAAATTAAATTTGTACATCATTTTGCAATATCTGAATAAGCAGTACCAGATCGAGGTACAGAAATAAATATAATATACATTAGATATAATAGTGTTGGACATAATGTAGAGAAGTTCAAATTTTGGACCAAATCGAGTGCGAAGCGCGTGATACGCGATAAGAATGTGTTCGTTAAAGCCGAAGGAGCTTTGACAAAAGAGAATTCACAATCATCAAATTACAGCTCTTGACGCTTTGACCTTTAATTTTAAAAGTTCCGTGCACAAATGTGTGGGAAATACAAAGACCGAGCGTGTAGCGCGAGGTAAATACATTATCGAACGCAAAGCGCGAGAAGAAACAGTCGCGCGCGCTAGGCGCGCTCAAACTTGCGAGCCGCGCTCGCAGCGCGCAATGAGAATGTGCCCGCACAGTGGGCATATTTTTTTTAATACACCATCTGGGTTATATGTTTCTTAATATCAACTTCAAAAATGGTAGACTTTTTTAATTTTGCATGCAAATTGATCGTATAGGTGCAATGAGGCTTTTACGCGGGCACGTTTGGTAAAATTTAACACACGTCCGCGCGTAGAAAAATTCTCAAAATTTTTTTCTTATATAACTTCTGGGTTATATGTTTCATAATATCAACTCTGAAAATGGTACACTTTTATTATTTTGCATGCAAATTATTCGTATGTGTGCATTGAGACTTTCACGCGGGCATGTTTGTTCAAATTTGTCATACGTCCGAATAAAGTACAGTTAACAAATTGGACAAATAATAAAAATTGTTGCTTAAAATTACAAAAATTTTCAGAAGCGCGGTTTGAAGAAAGGCACCAGTAAATAGTCTACTTGTATATTTTTTTAATTTTGAGTAACAATTTTTATTATTTCTCAAATTCGTTAACTGTAATTTTTCATAAATGTTTTCTTCGTATTCGTGCATTTTTTCGAATTTTACCCATGGCATCTTGCATAACATATAGTAACTGGACTCTTCTTAAGTATGTGCCTAAAACTATGCAATTTTTTTAGCGTTTTTCAGTCAGCAAAGCAAAAAAAATTTCACATTACCGCCTCCAACCTCATTTACGTAGATTACTGTATGCTTTCAAATTACTCTATACTTATAACGCTACATTTTTTCGGCTGCGTTGTTAAGCTTTAAAGCTTATACCTGATTAAAATTTGTTCGCCGATTTGTTTTTCTGGGATTTTACTAATTCGGAAAATTTAATCATTTCAAGATTTTAAAAATGTTTCTAGTTTCGTTAACTTTTACAGCCGCAATATTCGAATTTCGTAATTAAACTTTATTTGCAATATTATTTTTTTCCGGCAATTCGAAATTACGATGATTGTCTATTTCGGAACTTATATTTGAGGTATTTTTGTACATTCAACATTTTTCTTCTTCAACGACATTATGTCATCAATTCTTTTTCACTAACTTCAAGAGCTACCTTACAATAAAAAGCTACAATCCTTTCTGCAAACTTTCTTCTCTATCTCCCGTTATGCTAAAAATAGGACTTTTTTTATAGCATTTCTTCTGGATTTAACAAAAACACCTGCAAGTTTTCTTTTAGACTTTTTACGTATCTTGCGCCTGTTGACGTAATATTGGCATTTTCGATTTTTGCTTGTCAATTTCGAAAAATAAATTAAAAACGACGAGATCAAACAGACATATAGACATATGACATCAGCAAAACATTGATTTTCCACTGCAGGTGCTTCCAAAACGTGGAGGTCCATTGAAAAACTGAAGTGTGAAATTTCGGACGAGTCTAATACTTTCTCAGTCATAAAAGATGAAAATTTCATTCTCGTTGCGCGGTGCCTCGCGCTTGTTTTCGTACGTTTAATCTTAATGCGTGCATTTCAACTACATTTTTTCCAATATCATAAATATTATAACTTAAATCGAAAACTGTGATTTAAACCCCTAAGGAACTACAGGTAATAAATTGGAACTGAAATTGTTTTTCCATTTGTTTTTAAAGAAGGTCCTCAAAGCACCTGCGGCTTTGATGATTACATTCTCTTTGCGATGCTCACGCTTTGCGCTCGATAATTACGTTATAGAAACGGTTCTCTTAAAAAAAAAACGATGTCGACAAAATTAAGTAGCATATAGAAGTAGGTATATTTTTTCAATATAATGTTGATAAAAAAACAAAATTTTTTAAATTAACTAAATAGAGACATTAAGCCGTAGGCTTTAATTCCGTTCGTTGAAACTTCAGTCCTAAGACAATTCTACTATGATTGATTATAATATAGAACATTTTCATTTGTGTTCAATTAAAAAATTGCATTAAGGTATAATTTGTAAATCTTATTGAAAACTAATGATAACGCTTCTAGCTCACGGATTCCTTAAAGCCAAAAATTGCCTATTCTTGAAAATGATCTAACTTTTTGAATTTTGGTTCCATGAAAAAATGTCATGGAAATAGTTTCGAAATATATTTTATATGTAGTAGAAATTCGGATTTATATTTCTTCAATCTATCAAAATGTCGAAAGGCATATAACTTCTTTAATTTCCATCGAAATTGAAAATGGCTTGAGGATAATTTGCAAGTATTTTTGTAGCGTAGCGGAAACTTTGACAAAACTGTCTAAAACTCATAAAAAAATTTGTAGTTTTGGTCTAATCGCAAAATTTCACTGGGATAGTTTTGAACTATATTTGATGTCTAAAAAAATTTCAAATTGAATTTCTTAATCTATCAGAAAAATAATTTTTTCTATTTTTTGAAAATTTTCAAAATTTTGAAAAGTATATAACTTTTCTAATTTTTATCAAAATTGAAAATTGCGTGAGGATAATTTGTAAGTCTTTTATCCACCTGTGAGAAAGTAAGACAACAATTTGTGAAACTGGAAAAAATATATTTTTTTTCAAATTTTGAAAATGCTCCAGAGATTTAATTTTTTGTTGAAAATATCTGGGTAACGAACTTGACCTTCATTTTGGGACCCTGAAAAATTTGATCAAAAGGCTGACTCGATTGGACAAATCCGTCAAAAGTTAGCGTGGCTACAACATTCAGGTACATACATACATATACATACAGATAGACAGACAGTCAGTCAGACACCGACAAATTTTATGATTTTCGGACTCTGTGAGTGCCGAAACGTGAAGGTTTGTTAAAAAATACAGATCGAAAATTTGGACGATTACATATCACACTCTTATGAATGAGAATGTAAAAATCGAAATTCGAACAAATCATTTTGGCTTGCTTTCGAGTCTTTAGATTTTTTAGAAAATGTGCAAAATTCATTTTCTTTTTTATTCAGTTAAAAACACTTTTTTTAAAAAAAAATTAATATCCCAACAAAAATTTTGTCCGAAAAAGCAAAATGACAGCTTTTTGCTTTGCTTCAAGGTGATAAACTTTCAGATTCGACACTGTACATTCCAATCAGTGAGAAATGGTTCACTATTTGCATTCAGTAACACTTTTCACGGAAAATCAGTGAAATCATACTGATTCAAATTCAGAGAACATATATTCAACTTTTTCCATAATGTGCATCCAAAAAATATGTTTTTCGCACAATTCAAATGAGTATGAATTGATCACATAGTTTTTTGTGAAATTTCTGATTTTTTATTATTCTCTAAAAGTAAAGAGTAAACTTTCAAAATTCTATTTTTTCCATGTAGGATTTGCATTTTGCCGACTGCTTTAGTTTCATAAAAATAATATTTTTTAGATGATTACAAAAATAATAGTTTTATTTAATTATTAACATGGTTCGGACATCTTGAAAGAATGAAAGATGAACGACTGACCAAACAAGTGTATAAAGGTAAAGTAAATGGCAGAATGCCCAGAGGTAGACCGCCGAAAGAATGGTTAGAATCTGTAAATGAGACATTAATCCGTAGAGACATAAGAAGCCATAGAAACACAAGAGCTTGCATGAAAAAATGCATGGACGTGAAGGAAGCTAGAGCAGTATGCCAGGACAGAAAAGTGTGGCGACAAATAGTTTGTAAACAGAGTGACAGTAGAATGAATGACGCCTGAAACAAAGATCTTGGATACTAATGGGCCCAAGTGGAGAACCATACATAACAATTTTGTGAGGCTCTTCACTTGGGGTGATCGCTAGAGAGATTGATCAGCAACCTGGGTCGGAGCAGTGTTGCGGAATAAACGTGTTATTTAAATAATTAACACGAGAATTCCAGATCAATCTAAAATATATATACCTAACACTTATATACCTATCTACCTCATACCTATGTACCTACCTACCTTATACCTATATACCCATATGCACACTACTATTCTCCAACCGAGCAAGTCACGCCTACCCCGAAAGGGAAATGGCTTAATGGTATAATAATAATAATAATTTTGGCTCTTAGTAGCATTTGCGCAAAAAACATTCATGTAAGAACTAATGTACCTACATCACGTAAATTGAAATTTTAGTTTACATTCCCTTTAAAAGTTTAAAGTGGTCTTGATTTAGTATTTCATCCTCAGAGTAAAATCTTAATTTATGACGTGGGGGGTAGGAGGATAAAGCTCAGGATAAAGAGACAACCAGTATTGTATGTAATACAATAGGCGTTGTGGGACTACGATGACCTGAGGACTCGAATGATCTTCTCCTTCTATCCTATAGACTAGGTATATCAAGTTCGAAACTTTTCACGGCATCGGATTCTCAATGCAGCTGTGAACAGTCTCGTTCAAAGTTTTAACGCTAGAAGCAGCACCTACTCGTGCTATTTATTCCGTACGCAATTATTTTCATTCGATAATTGAATTTTTTTGTACTGATTTTAAGTTTAAAAGCAGTACAAAATTGAAAATGATAAATATGGCTTGTATTTTGAGAATTCAAACTAAATAATCAATTTTGTATTGCTTTCAAATTTTAGGCCAGTATAAAAAATAAACATAATTTTTTTAAAATATATTGAAAGAAACAACGGCGATCTGCCACATATATGTATACATATGAAATGTACGATATAATTTTATTGGTTATCGCGAGATTGTCATAATTTCTATTTGCAAAAACGAAATAATTATTTAAACAATGTTTAAACATTCATTTCTCTTATCCACAATTTTTTCAATAATTTCCAATCAAAATTATTTAATAGTTATATTTCTGAAAACATTATTTAATTAATTGAATTATTTACTTAGATAAAATAATAACTTAATAACTTTTTATTCCTTTCATATATTCTAATTTTTAATTTTTATTTATAATTAACCAATAATTACATATAAAACACTATTAAAAAATAATTATTAAACAATATTACGTAATTTAATTTTCTGATAAAATCTGATAGAAACTGAAAAAATGCCGCGTGGGACAGTTTCGGAAATGATCGGAAAAAAACTGAAAGACTCTGCTGGGACACTTTCTGATAAATTCTGAAAGAATCTGAAAGAAAATGATGGGACGGTTTCGGATAGAATTTCGGATGCAGATTTCTGAAAGGATCTGAAAGATGTGGAAAGCTTCGGAAAGAAAGTTCTATCAGAAATTTCTAGCAGGGTTGTATTCGTCACGTACCGGACAGGCAGAGTGGTTTACAGCAGTTGGCCGCTACCAACCCGAATCCCTTTTTAAAATTTTCTTCAAATTATTAACACTTTTTTTTTAATTTATGAATTTTCTCATTATATATATTTTATACTTATAAATTATATACTAATATACTATTCTGAAGTTGAATTGGAAAATGTTGTCTGTTTTGGCGTATCTCATTCCATTTACGAGATACATTATGTTCATTCAAATTTTAAACTTTTCAAAAAAAAAGTTAGATATCTGAAATCATCGAAACCCGTAAATTCTGAATTTCTAACTTTCGCAAAGGTAATTTCAAAATTTCACAAATTTTAATTTTGCATTTTTAATCCCTTTCAGCTGGTCTACTTGGTAGCCTATTCGCAGGTATAAAGGGAACTTCTGCAGGCATTTAAAACTGTAATCTGAGTAGCTTTAAACGAGCAGCACTGAAACGGCACTGGGCAGTGCTTTTTGAGTGCTTTTTCAGTGCTGTTCCATCGGCAGGGGATCATAAGGTGGTGTATCAGAAGCTATCGGATCTCTTAGCCCCATGCATTTTCGTGCTAATGTTTGTGTACCAGCGTACGGCCATCTTGGATCGCCATATTAGACCATGAAATGAATATTTTTGGCCAATGTTTATAATAATGAGTGAAGATTTAGATTACAGTAACGTTGGGATAACCAAAGAAGTTATAAAGTCGTTGCATCAAATTTTCTGCCGAAAAATCGAAAGAGAAATATTGTAAATCTTATGAACAATTCTTGAACTGGAAAAAGAAGAAAAATATAACCTCTCCAGTGCGAAAAGTGCCCTTCAAAATGGTTTTATCTTCTTTACGGGGGGCTTCGTCCCCATTCGCCCCTTTGAGGTTTCACCGCGGCCCCCACAGAGGCTGTACGCCTGGACTCCTTTGTAAATTTGAAGCACTACCATCAAACAATTATTTTGTATGGGATTCCGTCCAGTTTCCATGCCCTTTTCATGAAAAATAGAATTTGAGCCATATTATGAAACGTCAGGTTAGCGCCCTACGTTGTTTGAAAGAAATATTACTTTAATTTTTGGCATAATAACATGATTTCCACTTTTTGCCCTTGTCCGGTCAGGTGACCGTCAGATGATCGAAAATCGGTTATCTGACGGTCATTTACCATCTCTGCTACGGAGCGCAAACTGCGCATGCGCTCCAGTTTTTTTCCTGATTGGTTCTTGGAAAGTAGAAACTAATTTTCGAATAAACTTGTAGTCAGAAATGGTTTGTTACAAAGTCATTTAAAAAAATGTGTGTGACAGTGGGGCCACACGACAGAAGTAAAACTTTACGTGCGCACGGCGTCATATAGAGTACACAAATACATTGAGGACGCGCATGAGTGAAAAGGAGCTTGCATAGTGGTGGAGTAGTGGGGGCATCTCATAGAAAAGAGTGCAGAGGGAGAGAGAGAGCATGTACAGGCTTTGCTTAGCGGGGGAATAGTGGGGATATCGAAGAGGAGTCTCTAGAGCAATTGCGAATGGCCGTACAGAACGGAGACGCGATTACAGAGAGAAGGTATGGAAAGTATATTTGTAAGAGAGAGACATAGAATTCCGTCCGTACGTTCGGTCGTTTTTTTTCGATTCACTCCCGTCCGAAAAGAATTTTCACCTAAAAAGTAAAGTTTAGTCCCATTCATTTGATGCCTTTCTTTGTGCGTACTGTGGGTGGGATTTAGATGCCGCTAATCTAATCAATCAAATCTCTCTTTCTATCTTATGAATCAGAATGAAAGGCGCAATGGTCGACAGTAGACAAGTTGGACTTCTCGATCATCAACTATCGCCTCTCTCTTTCCGACCCATAAGATAGAAAGAGGGAATTGCAGTTGATCGTATAAAAATGATCGAACATCTCTCTCTAATTTCATTTCAAAGAAAAAGAGATTCTATCTATCAGATAGAGCCATCGGATTCCCACCCTAATGTTTCGATCATATTGTAGTCCACCATTTTACTGAGAGTGATCTATACAGCGTGGAGACCAGCAGTGGGACTCCGATCCTGTTCCGAAGTCGAAAATTGAACGAATCTCTCTTTCTATCTTCACACGTAAGAAAAAGAAGTCCGTTCGATTTTCGACTTTCGACACGGTATCGGAGTCCCACTGCGTGGAGCCTTAGGCCCTGCAGTGGGACTCTGATACCGTGTCGAAACTCGAAAATCATACGGACCTCTTTTTCTAACGTATGTAGATAGAAAGAGAAGTTCGTTCGATTTTCGACTTCGAAACAGCATCGGAGTCCCACTGGTGTTTCAATCAATTACGTAAATTCACTTTAACAGTGAACCTACTCCAAAAGGCAAAGTGGCAAAAGAAAAATAGTAATTGCTATGTCCCCTAGGCGGCACTGATGTGCCATAGGAGTGTGTGTTTATTAGGGTGGTTCTTATTTATACTTGGTGGATTTTTTTTTCTCGAATTTCTCTGCTCACACCCAGCACTTTTGTTCGAATGCCAACAAAAAAATCTCGAAATTTGAGCAAAATCGGTTAATATTTAGGGGTGGCGCAAAGACCATGAAGTTTCCCATTGATTTAACATGGGAAAAAGTCAGCTTTTTGGAAATCTAATATTTAAACGGGATAATATGTTACAAATAATTCCGTGTTTCAGTGTATTGTTGAGAATTCGTCAGAGAATAAGAATCAATCTTAAATTTTGAGGTTGAATAATTTTAAGCCACTCTTATGGGTCCCCAAAGAAA
This sequence comes from Andricus curvator, assembly GCA_932195095.1. Lineage (NCBI taxonomy): Eukaryota > Metazoa > Arthropoda > Insecta > Hymenoptera > Cynipidae > Andricus > Andricus curvator. Next base: position 11,592 of record CAKNYM010035407.1, read on the forward strand.
ACCCCGTAAGTGACAAATTTGAATTTTACGTAATATTGCAGTTTATTGCCGCTTAAAATTTTTTTTTAAATAAATAATCATTAATCGATCATTTGAGAATACTCAGTTATTTTTAAACTAATATTTAATTTTTTGAAGCATTGTAATTTGCTTAAGCACTTAAGGGTATTCTTAAAAAGCAAAGTAGAACATAAAAATATTTCAATCTTTCGAAAAATAGCAAAAATAAAATATGTAGACAAAAAAATGTTCAAACAATTTAAATTTGTTTAAACATCTACGAGTATTCATAATAAACAAATTAGTACTTAAAAATATTAAAATTTGTCCAAAATTTAGTGAGATAAAATATTTTTCCTGCTTTTTTTATGTAAAATATATACTTGAAGCACAATTTACCAAATTGAAACACGGCCCTAGGTAACTCGATCTGAAGGCATATTTGCACCTCTCCTAAGAAAGTTCTCTCCCTCTCACTCTAACAGTGGAATAAACTATTATTCTACAAATTCATACTATCCTCACACATTAAAGTTAGAGGAAGTGAGTTTTTTTAACAGAGCTGTAAATGATTTGTAATGCTGGCTGTAATGATGAAAACTGTTGAGCCAATTTGAAGGTGGTAGCGAATCACGATACAAATTGATGACTCTGTTATTTGTCAAGGACGTAAGTAAAATAGACAGAGAGGAAGAGAATTTTAATTCCACTGTGTACTATTTGAAATTCTTGTACGTAAAACACGCAGTAAAGTCAGAGTAAGCGGCCATGTAAATTACATCAGGTATTACACTTTCCCATCCCTGCTTAGAATGGTCTGTTGGAAATTTTCCTTCGGAAACAGTGCTCCCAACGCGGGCACCTTGCACTACTGCGCATGCGATGCATAACGTGCTTCATTGGCTGCCGTTCGCGCACTTATTTGAAATGTTCAAAAATACAATTTTTTTATATTTATTATTAATCATCAAAAATAATTTTTTTAACATGTTCAAGTGGTACGTGGATGGGTTTTAATATATTCTGAACATAAGGTTGTAAAAAATAAAAAAAAGATTACATTAAATAACATGATATTTTTTATTTTCGGAATATTCATTTTATTTTTTAACCTAATGCTCAGAATATATCAAAAAACCATCCACGTACCACTTGAACATGTTAAAATATAATTATTTCTAATAATTAATGATAAATTTAAAAAATGGTATTTTTAACATTTCAAACAAGCGCGCGAACGGCAGCCAATGAAGCGCCTTATGCGTCGCATGCGCAGTAGTGCAAGGTGCCCGCGTTGGGAGCACTGTTCGGAAACTTTGCATTGTCATATCCGATAGACTACTATTTATCATCAGAGACCGTGGCGATGTTTAAGAGTTGTCAAATTTGCTTGGCAAAACAGCTGTATTTGCAAAATTGGTGATGAAATTGCTCGTCCGAGCAAACTATCATAGATTTGCTAACGAACAACGAAAGAAATCACTCAGTAGTTTTATTTTGAGTGACGCTGTTTGGATGTGAAGATGCGACGTGTCGATGGTTGCAAGCAGACGATATGAACTTTCCAAGGCCTTCGAGGTAAACATTGAGAATTACTCCTCAACGTAGGTAAACGCAGAAGAATACCCGAGATGTGCGGGTAAAGTTTATCCACATGGTGTAATTTTTGTAGCAGGTAATCTTTACCCCGAAATCCGGGTAAAGATTACACTTAGTTTTTTCTGTGAGCAATGCCCTTTTCTCCGATAAATATACATTAATGGTTTAGGTTAAAATAAATCAATTCTTTTCTCGACAAACGATTTACACTCAGTAATTGGTTTCTTTACCTTATTATCACCTGAAGAACTTATAATTACAGTATGTCTAGCCTTTTCTCTATTCTTTAATTGCTTCCAGTACTTCAAACAACTCTTAAATCGAACAATATTATGCTTCTTTACGATTTTTGAGGCTAATTCATTTTCTATCCCTAAGACATAAACGAATAATGAAAATTTATATGTCAGCTTATCTCTCGTCTATCTACATTCTACCTGCATATTTTTCTATTACTTGTTTATCCGGCTTAATTTAATTCTATCTCTTTTCTATCCAGCTAGATCTGTTTCTATCTCTTTTTTCTCTATTTCCTATCTATCCTATCGCTTTCAATTTCTTTTTCTTCATGCCTGCATATCCCTCGCATATCCCCGTCTATATTTTTGACCCCTTTGCCTATTATAGTTCTACTACTATCCCTTTCAATTCCCAATTCTATATCACCGGCCTCAGAGATGAGGTGGGAGATTGCCGATCTAATGGAATAAGAGAATGTGAAAAACATGCGCTGATAACTGCGCCCTCTTGGCGGATGGAACTAAGAGTTACTTTAAAGGTGCACGTTGCGCGTCGGTAAATGATGAAAGTTAGCAATTTCTAAAATGATACTCGAGGAGTTACAATTAGCACAAACTGCAAACTGCACAATTATTTACCACCAGAGTCCATTATTTTTATTTATTATATTCAGATTATGTTACATTATGTTGTTTTTGATTAAAAGTGCAGAATTAAGAGCAAAATTTTAATAATTAAGAACCAAATGTTATTATAATGTTAGACAATTACTTGACAATTAAAGAAAGTTACATACCCAGAAAACAGACGTATTAAATTGTTTATAAATATACTCAAAAAAATGAGTGAGTGATTAAACAAAAACATAATAATTTTACTTTGTTCAAATAATTTAATTAATAATTTTAGAAAGAAAAAATGGCTGTGTCTAGTCATCTCGAAAAATTAGGGGGGTTGGACCAATATTATTTATGTGGCCAGTCACAGGGGTGCCTTCCCGCCCCCACGAGACGTTGGAAAAGGGGTAGGTGTTTCACCAACATTATTTCTATGGCCAATCACAGAGGTCCCTTCCCGCCCCCCACCCGAAAATTCGGGACGACTAGCCAAGCTTATGAAAAATATTGTACTAGTCATCCCGAATTTCGGGACGACGAGACACTGCGAGAAAAAATAGTTCACTATTTGAACGAATCCATTTAAAATCAGGCAGGTTCTACACTTGAAGTTGCAGAATCTTCAGGGACAAAATATGTTGTTTTTTAGAGGAAATTAGAGTATACATATTTTTGAGATTCGTGAAAAAAATTTTTTTTACAGAGTTATGCGTATTTGAATTTTTGTCTTTGTTTAAAAAAAAAACCAATTTTTTCTTTAAACTCGTATAACTTTTGAACTAATTGAGATATTTACGATTTCTTTTCAGATTCTGGTAGTGTATTTCTCAAAAAACCCACACTTCTATTTTTTGCCAAGTTTTTGTTGAATTTGTACTATCATAAGGAAAATACCTTGTGAGTTTAATGCGGGCTAAATAACTTTTGTGGTCAGTAGAATTTTTTTTCATAAAATCGAATTTTCGCATTTTTCTTGAAAACAACAACAGATAAAAAAAATGTTGAGAAAATAGTTTGCACATTTAAAAAAGTTCTCTTACGCATTTATGATATCTTGTACTGCAACTTCAAGTGTAGAACCTGCCTGATTTGAAATGGATTCGGTCATTTATTTATATTTGAAATTTTGTCTCAAAAATATACATACGATTGAACATATTTATGATATAAATTATTTATATTATATATATAATTATGTATATTATACATTAACCGATATTAATGATTTCATGGACAAAGCAAGGTATGAAAAAAGAAGAGGACATGTTTGTTAGATCTTCAAAAGAGAATAATTAATTTTTATTTCTTGTCTTTTTAAAGCGTGACTTTTCAAGCGGGCTTTTTTCCAAAATTAATCCTATTTTTGTGCTTGTCCGAAGGTATTCGTTTTTTATTCTTGCCGTTCAATTTTTTTTTAATTTCTAAGAATATTGTCAGTCACAGTCCAATGATAAAAGAACACATTTTAATTGCAAAGGATTTTTTTAATATTAGGAAATAATTCTGCTCTTAAAATTTTGCTACTGCAGTATACAATTTGTAAACTTTTTCACACCGGTAAATATATCATAATTTGCGAAATGTGTAAACTGTCGGTACCGGAAACCAAAATAGTTATCGGTACCGATAATGAGATTTCTGGGAAAATTTTCAATGATTGAGATTTTATTTTAAAACACACGAAACAGGATCTAGGAGATTTTAAGACAATTGAAAGATTTTTTAAGAAAACTGAATTATTTCAAAAGATATTTAGAATGTTTGAAAAGGTGTTAACATAAATTAAAATTTGAAAAATTTCAAACCATTTCAAACCAAGCGTACACTTTTGAGTATATCGAAAAAAATTTTAGAAGCTTTTTAAGAATTTTGAAAGAATAACAAAATTTTCTTAAGATTCCTCTGAAAATTTCTACAAATCTCTAAGGTTTTAAGGCAATTTTTAAATTTTAATTTTTCAGCTTAAAAATTATTTATGAATTTTAGAAGTTTTGAAGAGATTAAAAATATTTAAAAACTTGAATTGTTTTTCGAAAATTTATAAAACATTTTTAAATTTCTTCAAATCTTCTAAAAGTCCTGAACATCTTTTAAGCTGACTCTAATTTTTCACAATATTTTGCAAATCCCGTAAAATAAAAAAATTATATCAAACTTTTCTAGATTTTTTTCGACATATGTGAGATCTTCAAAAATCTTTTTTAATATCCTCCGAAATCTTACGAAAATGTATTTATATAACTTTGAAAAGAAACTGATAATGCTTGATTCCTTTTTATCAAATCTCGGAATGTGGTTCTATCTCGAATTTAAGTGTTCAACAACTTTTAATAAATTAATATAAAATGGCAACGGCCATACCACGCTGGAAACACCAGTTCCCGTTAGATCACTGAAGTTAAGCAGTGTTGGGCGCGGTTAGTACTTGGATGGGTGACCTTCTGATACTACTGCGTTGCTGTTGGCGGTCGTGGGTGTGGTGAGCCCACACTTGTAGTTATTTACTACAAGAAACTATCCACCTAGAAACACTACCCGAATCGGGTAGTGTCACGCTTACCCCTAGAGGCTCGCCGAAAGGGAAATGGCTTAATGGTATAAAAAAAAAAAAATAGTTATTTGAAATTTTTATTTTGTATTAAAAATTATTCTAATTGGAGAAAAAATTAATTTTTTAAACTCTACAGCTTTTCCATAGTCTGCCGAAATTGAAAGCCCAGATTTTGTAAAAAAAATTTTTTTCTTTTTGTTTTTTTATTTGGTTTTTTTTAAGGTTGACGATAATAACTCAGTTATTGGTATAAAAAATGGGGAAATGTGAAAAGTGTTAAAAGCTAACAGAACATTAGACACTTTTTAAATTAATTAATTTAATCTTGGGGAAGTATATTTCTCGGAAATTCTCCGCCGGTTCTACGAAGTAGAAGCGTAGAGGTGACAAGAATTGAGGATTCCCCTCCGCCCTACCAATGTCATTTGGCTACATCGTGCGAATTCAAAACAAAACCCCACTTTGGCTTCTAATGTTGTCAAGGAAGGCAATTTTTTGAATTTTTAAAGATTTGTTACATTTTTAAGAAAAATTTGGGTCAGTTAAAATTATATTTAGGAATTTTAGAAGTTTTAACATGAGTCAAAATATTTTGAAACTTGAAAATATTGCCTAATATTTATAAAATATTTATGAAAAACAAGGAATTTTCAAGAAATAGTTGAATTTTCTATAAAAATGAATTTTCAACAATGATATTTAAGAATTTTAGAAGTGTTAAAGTGAGTCAAAATATTTTGAAACTTGAAAATATTTACTAATATTTATAAAATATTTATGAAAAACAACGAATTTTCAAGAAATAGTTGAATTTTCTATAAAAATGACTTTTCATCTAAGAAGATTAATTTTGAACCAATAAAAAAACAAATATAATAATTACATTTTTAACCAAAAACAACCGAAACATTTTCAAAAAAAGGGAATTTTTAACCAAATAGTTGAAATTTTCTACCAAAACACAACGAAATTTAAAAGAATATAGTTAAACTATAGTTAAACTAATTTTCATGACAAATTTTTAATTTTCTACTATTTTTGCCGTGACGTATTAAAATAATTGTTAAGACTTTGATTAATAGTATTTTAAGTTAACCTTTGAATAACAAAAAATCTAGAATTTTTCAAACAAATTTCTCAAGATTTGAAAACATTTCAAAAGATTTCTATAAATTCCGAGAAAAAATCCGAAATAAGTTGGAAGAATACTTAAATTTTCAACCAATAAACAACGAATTTTCAAAAAAAGTTCAATCTTCAATAAAAAAAATGAATTTTTAACCTATACAATTAATTTCCTTTTAGAAAACAACAAATTAAAAAAATGCATAAATTTAAATTTTCAATCATAAAAATGAATTTTTTTTCAAAAATGTACATTTTCTTTTTTTAAATCTTCTCAATATTAAAATGATCTTTTTAAGTTTCAAATGAGTTGAAATTTTTCCTGATTTTTTTCTAATAATTAAAAAAAAATCAGGAAAAATTTCAATAATTGTGCAAAATTATAAAAATTGCCTTGAAATCTTCCAGGATCTTTTTTAACAATTTTATTATACTTTTTGAAATGTTTTAAAATGTTTTGGAATATTCGATTAAAATTCATTTTTCAAAATAAAAAATTATGCTGCAAACATAAACTGATTGATAAAAATATTTTGGTGTCAAAAATAATATTTTTATTCTTAAAATATTTTTTAAACTCTTTACTATTGTTTTTATAATTCAGGGTGAAACTATTAAAAAAAAGGGAATAAAAACAAAAAGAAAAATTTTAATGTACCAGGACGTGAACCCATGACCAGAGAGTTTGCAGTCTGCAACTTAGACCATTGCTCCATCGTAGCTTTTTTACATTCTCATCTAGAGAAGGTATTAGATTTGTGTAAAATTTG
>CAKNYM010035408.1:0-18863 GCA_932195095.1 Andricus curvator
ATGATTACTTAAATTGGATGGAGAATGCACAAGACAGAGATGTGTGGTGGTCTCGGGTGGATGAGGCAATGAACTTTCGAGTTCGAACTGCTAATCTATAATAATGATAATTTTTGTCTAGTTTTTAACAAGTAACGTCATTTTAGCCTGAATATTACTTTTTCAAGACACTTAATATTGTTTAAACAATTTTCATTATTTGAAAAATTTAATCACTTATGATATCGCAAATAAATGGTATTTTCTGAATGCCTTGGCCTAATTTATGAACGTGTAAAGTGAATTATTTAATTTTAGTTGTATATTTATTGTTTGTACCATTTATAATGGCTTGAATGCAATTTTTCATTGGAAAAAAGCAGAGAAATGTTTTCATCTTGCTATTTTTTCAATAAGTTTCATTACTTTCTACTGATTCTTAGATTTTTCAAGTTATTGCTAATTGTTGAAAAAATATTCACTAGATAAAAAATAATTATCTCATAATATCGCAAATGAATACATTTGAACACCTATTTATTACAAAATTTTAATACATTTTTAAATAAATAAGAGCAATAAAAAATAAACAATATGCTCCGAAATAGGAATTCACGTTTATGCCTTAGGCCATAACATTCAGAAAATATCATTAATTCGTGAGATGACAAGGTAACAGATTGTCTAAGCAAATAGAAGTTGTTGAGGAAATATTTAGTATCTTGTAAAAAGAAATATTTAGACTCAAATGTTGATACTGGTTAAAAAACTATTTTCTATCTTCTACCGTCACGGAGAAAACTGGATGGTCAAAGTTAGAGGGTCAAAATTTAGAGAGCTAGTCCGTTCTTCTAGATGTTCTAAAGAGCCTTTCAGAATTTTTTTGACATAGTCAGAGAGACTCTCATTTTATGGCCAGTCTGAATGTTTTAAGAAGGTCAGACTCACTATCAGGGATAATCGAAGTATCCTTTCGGGATGGTCAATACGATCATCTTGTTTTCACTCATTTCGACCATCCACGGAAGAGCAAATTACCTATCACGGAGGACCAACCTAATTAGTTACCGTTGGCGTGTTTATTTAAAGTGAATAAATCTGTAAGTCAAATGTTCACAACAAATAATAAATGTAGAGTGCATGAGAATATTAGGAATTATTGTAAATTCATATTTAAGATGAAAAATATATTCCTTTCTCTGAAATTAAAATCTATCATTAATTTTTAAGCGCCAACCTCAACCAATCCGGTTGACGACGCGATGGATGGAGTCGTGGTTCAGAGCAGTTTCGGAATGAGTGAATGTCATTGAGCCGTTCAGCGTCACATTGGCTATTTATTGCACTTAAACATAGTTTTAACAAGTTTAAACTGCTTTTTGATATTTCGAATATGCCTGGAGAGTGAAGTACATAAGAGAGAACATGATTGAAAGTGAATTAAGTTTATTCTTTTGAATTTTTAACGTCAAATTTGATGCTTGATCCGCCACTGCTTCCAAGGGATTTAGGATAAAGGCGTAACTGGACATTCAGCTATCAATTTGTTGTCAAGGTGTCGTTTCAAACTGAAAACGTGCAAAAAATTTCAACATTCATTGATGATGCAGAAACTAACAAGAATCTGAATTCACTTCAATGTTTGCAATCTTACAATTCAGTGTGACACCGTGCCGTGTCCTTAGCCTTTCGTGCTCCAAAAATTATATTGTCAATGTGCAATGTTTTTGCATATCAAATTATGTCTCATACACCTCACTCTCCACAATGAATAAAAAATGCGTTCAGAATTCATGTATTTCATATAAATTTTCAGGTTTTATAGGTTCCACTTAATTTTATAATTTCCAGTCTCTTATAAGAGAGAGACTGAAATACGTATGAAAAGGACAACAAATATAGAAAATGTAAGATAATAAAATCGACCCCCTAAGATGGCCAGGTCGACTGTCCGAAGACATCAAGTGGACTATCTGATATGACCAAATCGAACCTCTTTGATGAAAGATTCCACCCTTTATAATGATCAATTCCGCCATCTCCGATGATCGGTTCGCCTCTCTATTACGCTTGAGTCGACCGTTCTCGATGACCAATTCGACACTCTGAGATGATCGATTTGAATCTCTTGTTTTAACCTTCTAGAAATAGTCGCTTTAAACATCTTAAAGGGCTGTCCTGTAGTTGACCCTGCAATATAGTCTATCTGCACATCTAGATGGCACAAATGACCTTCCATTTTTCTCCGTAGTTAAACAGTAGGATTTTAGCAAGAATAGATTAGTTAAAAAATAATGAAATACATAAAATCTTGTCATTTATTTGTTCGTGAGGATCTATGAAAAAATATAAAAATGTAGTAATTAAGAGAAATGTTTCGAAAAATCCTTATTGCATTTGCATGGGAGACTTTTTTGGGCACCATGAAAGCGGCTTAGGGGGGTTGAAATTAAAAATTACGATGGAATTGTATTCCTGGAAAAGTTTTTATGCGTTATTCTAATGGAATACTTCAGGGGTGGGCGGCATCTGTCGGTATTATAAAAATATAGATTGCCTTTTCCTAGGAGCCTAACAGAATGGGGGGGGGGGGGGGCGTCACATAAATTCAAAACTTCTGTTTTTTTGGACCGCAACGATATATATGTATATCAGTACTACCTAGTAATATTAGGGGTCGTCCATAAATTACGTGAGACGATTTTTCGACTTTGTTGACCCCCTCTCCCCCCGTGTGAGAAAAAAATGTATGAAACATGATTTAAATATATCACATCATGTATTACATAATCGATATTATTAATCATCGATACGCGTGATATTATTGAAAATTATCGAAGTTTTGTTTTTGAATCACACAGAAAAAACTGGGGGTAACCCATGTTGCAGGTAATCATTATTTCTGGGTAAAGTCGGCTAGGATACAAGGTAATGTCGCGCTAGGTAATTGATAAGTGGGTAAAGTATACCCGATTTCACCCTGGAGGAGAGTAACGTGGGCGAAGTGTCACTTGCTGACTTTATGTTTAAAGAAGCGGCTATAAATAATGAATTCTCACATATTTCCGCGTACAAGGCACTTCCAAAGCATGATACTTAACATTAATTAGCGAATTAATCGCCGAATTTTCGACTTACCACACTTTATTCGCCAAAATAAATTTGACAGCAGACACAGGGTTTATAAGTCGCCATGGTCCTCCGTTCGCTTTTCCAGTAGGTTGTGACTCTCTGGTGTAACTTCACACGTCAAATCAACGAGATACAAAAATTGAAAAAAATATTTTCCACAATCAACCAAATTCGACAACATTCTCATGAATTCTGTAAACTCCCTTGACTGTTGTAGAATTTTCGAGAACTGAGTGGGATTCTCCTGAATTCTGAAAAATTCTCTTCAATTCAGGAGAATTCTCTAACGTTCGGAAGAATTCTCTTTAGATCAACAGCATTCTCTTGAATAATGTAGAATTCATCCTGAATTGAGTAGAATAATCTTAAAATGTGTAAAATTCTCTTAAACTTTGTTTAATTCTCTTAAATTCAGTAGAATTCTCCTAGGTTTGGCAGAATTCTCTTGAATTTAGTTAAATTATCCTGTTTTATTTCGAATTTAGCAGAATATTTTTGAAAAGAGGATTCTGCGGAACTTAAAAGATGCTGCTGATTTCAAGAGAATTTCGCTAATTTAAGATAATTCTACTGAATTCAACAGAATTTCACTGATTTCAAGATGATTTTGCTGATTTCAAGAGAATTCTGTCAAACCTGAGAGAATTCTACTAAATTGAAAAGGATTTTACATTATTAAGGATAATTCTACTGAATTCAAAAGAATGATACAGAATTCAAGAGAATTTCACTGAATGCAAAAGAATTCTGCTGAAATCTAAAGAATTTTACAGATTTAGAGAGAATTCCACTGAGTTCTCGAAAATTCTACAAAATTCAAGGATATTTACAGAATTCATGAGAATGTTGTCGAATTTGCTTGATTGTGGAAAATATTTTTTTCAATTTTGTATCTCGTTGATTTGACGTGTGAAGTTACACCAGAGAGTCACAACCTACTGGAAAAGCGAACCGAGGACCATGATGACTTTTAAAACCTGTGTCTGCTGTCAAATTTATTTTGGCGAATAAAGTGTGGTGAGTCAAAAATTCGGCGCTTATTTTGCTAATTAATGTTAAGTATCATCCTTTTGGAGTGCCTTGTACGCGGAAATATTTGAGAATTCATTATTTATAGTTGCTTCTTTAAACATAAAGTCAGCAAGTGACACTTCGCCCACGTTACTCTCCTCCAGGGTAATATCGGGTATACTTTACCCACTTATCAATTACCCAGCGCGACATTACCCTGTACCCTAGCCCACTTTACGCAGGAATAATGATTACCTGCAACATTGGTTACCCCCAATTTTTTCGGTGCAGTTAATGTCGGATTTTTGACATAATCAAATCTTACGTAAGATAATCGTCACCCCACCCCCACCGTAAGATTCTGTAAGAAATCCTCTACCCCCCCCCCCCCTAACGTCTTATGCAATTCATGGAAGACCCCTGAGTGTTAATATTAACTGCGATAATAATAAATTCTCGAAATAATGAATGAATAAACACCTCATAAGGTGTTTCATATCCAGTTGCTTTGGCGCGCTTTCCTCATTTGTGATTCATTTAAATGACGCCTTTATTCTGTAATAATGAAATTACCGCCTGAATGTTTTTCTCTCGTCTACTGTGTCATATTTTCGTCGTTTGCCCCAAAATATTATAAAGAGTTTGTTTTTTCTAATTTAAGATGTTAAGATGTCTATTTAAGATGTCTAAAAAAGCCTCTTCAATTTCTTAGGCTTTTTTCTACGATACGATGTTATATAATTTTTTTTTAAATTTGAGTTAAATTTTAGAATTATTTTTTAATTTGACCATAAACTATTGACATGTTGTTGACTTCAAAATTGGAAATTTATTTAGATTTATTGAAAAAGGCACGCAGTGATAGCCGAAACGTCAGCATGATTGATGAACGAAACTCTTTAGTAATTTAGTTTGTTATTTCTTTTACTTTAATGAAGACCATTAGACCTACAAAATAATACTTACGCATGTCTAAATTTAGTTGTCAAAAACTACTTTCTTGAGGAATCATCGTTTGTTTTGAAAGATTTAAATAATGCATTGAGGACGTGTATGAGTGCAAAGGAACAGGGGTGCGGATACTAGCGTACACTTTGCACAATTGTATAGTGGAGATCACATAGTAAGAGAGAACAGAAAGCGAGAGAGAGAGAGAGGGGGGGGGGAGCATATACATACTTTGCTTACCGGGGGACTAGTGGGGATATAGAAGAGGAGTCTTCAGAGCAATTGCGGATCGCCGCAAAAAAGGGACACGCGATTAGAAAGAGAAGGTATTGAGAGTATGTTTGTGAAAGAGGGACAGAGAGATATTGAATCCGTTCGTTCGTTCGTACGTTCGGTCGCTTTTTTTAATATACTCCCGTCCCAAAAGAAATATTATTTCAAAAATAGCACACTTAGGGTACATTATAATAATAGATTTGCTTTAGATTGTATTTTAGTTTTTAAATTACCCGCTGAACGAGGAAGTACATGTGCCAGAGGTATCCGCGTCCGAACACCACTGCATGTACCTACTGAAAAGTGACCCAACCGTACTTTGTATATTTTCCTTTTATAATTCCATCAGGGGTCTTCAATATATCATCAGGTTTAGGACGTGTTGGGCGGACTGCAAAAGAAAAGTATTATTTCAGGGCTAATTTCAGGTATTTAAATAAGATTCAGAAAAAACAGTATCGAGTGGTACTAGAGTGAGACAACTTGCGGGAACCCAGATTCATTTCTTTTACATTGAAAATCTATTATATGAAATCAAATGGCCTAAAACGGATGATGCTTATGCAAATCCACAGTTTTTGACCAATCGGTACCAAGTTTTGCGCACATATTCTTTGGGCTCCCGGACAGGTCGCAAAAGTATTTGGGGGGGATGGGGTGGCACTGCAGCGCATGCCTCCTGACAAACTCCTGAATGTTAATACGGTAATCCTAGATTGTAATTAGAAAATGTGATGGCAATGGGACCGCAAACCGGCCCCACCACGACGGGACGGCTTCACTGTTGTAGCTAGCTGTTGCTGTGGGCGAAGCTTGCGGGTGACAGCTAGTAGCAGTATAAAATTATCCTATTCAAAAACAGGACACGCAAAAATGATACTGTGAAAAAATAGATCTCTCATTTTTAGAATGCATGATCTTCCCCCTTCGAACCCCCTTCTATTGTGCTCAAATAATAAAAAGTTATTATTTTTTGGGATAAATGATACAGTTAATGAATGTTAAGAGTAATATTACTTTTTTAACATATTTTTAAATTATTCCAACAATTTTTTGGAATGTGAATCGTAAAAAGAATATTTGTCCAACTCCTACGCAAAAAAGACGACTTTTTACGTCTGAAAATAGTGGAAAAAATGAGCGATTCCTCAATCGTTGATGTGAGCGTTGAAAAATAGCATGTTTTTTCCACTAGTGAGGAAAAGTTTCCTAAGAAGTGGGAAAAAGTACCTGAAACAGTGATGCTCTGTCGTGAATGCGTGATTGAATAAGCCGTCACGTGGCGCCATCTACAACTTAGATGGGCGCTTTGCAGAAGAGTCAATGTATATCAATGACTTGTCCTCGTGTTGTTATTTTCAGGCAAAAAAGTCGTTTTTTTCGCGTAGGAGTTGGACAAAATAGTATGTGCCACTCGTGGAGAATGCTCGATTGTGAACTCGCATTCTTGCCGCGCTCACTTCGCTCGCGCGTCAAGTCAATGCTTCTTCACAATCGAAAATTTTCCCCACTCGTAGCACAATATACTATTGTTCTGTACATAAATAATATAATTAACGAATGTCAAGAGTAATTTATTTTTTCAATGATGTTTGTCAATTATTCAAGATATTTCTGTTTGTTTAATCATTTTCTTCTGTAAATCTTGTAAAGTTAATACTTTCTGGAATTATTCAAGTATTTGATTAATGCTCAGAATTATATTTATTCTGAGTTACAGTTTCAAATTAATTAAACAATTTTTATCTGTTTAAACAATATTTTTCTCCCAAACATCTTGAAAAGTTACTATTTTCTGGAATTAATGAGGCGGGGACATATCATCTCACATGCGGCAAGTCTCTCTGCGGCATGTCACATCTACTCCATGTCACATCTGCGGCATGTCACACCTGCGGCATATCACACCTGCGGCATGCCACATCTGCGGCATGTCACAACTGCGGCATCTCTACCTAGCGGCTTCTCTCCCGCGCGCAATTTCTCATAGTGAAATTGACATTTTTGCAGCATCTCTCATCGCACCCCTGTGACTGGCCAAAGAAATAATGTTGGTCAAACCCCTACCCCTTTTCCAAAGTCTCGTGTGGGGCGGGAAGGCACCCCTGTGACTGGCCACAGAAATAACATTGGTCGAATTCCTTTCCACTGGTGAGACATGCCTCAGTTGTGACATGCCGCAAATGTGACATGCCGCAGGTGTGACTTGCCGCAGAGGGACTTGCCGCATGTGACATGATATGGACCCTAATGACGCAGCTAATGAATGTTGAGAGTAATTATTTTTGTAGAAGAAAGTTTTCAATTATTTAAGAGAAAACTCTATTTTTTCGAATCTCTTATACTTGTCGCTTATTATATAAGTTGGTTTAAGTAAGGGACAAATATTAAAAAAAAATATATTCCTCTTTACATTTATAAATTATATAATTAATCCAAAAAAATATTAACTTTTCACTTTTACATGAAACTTCTCATTTCTACATTTTTGGGGCATTTTCTGGGCACAATACAAGGGTTTCGGAGAGGGGGGCCAACATTTAAATGTATTAAGTGGCAATTATTTCTTCAACATTCTTTAAGAAGACTTTCATTCACAAAGAGATTAACAAGTAGATTAACAAGTACTTCTGTTTTCCATTTTTTCGAAAGCCGAGCTTTTTCCATTTAAACACCCATGGTAATTTCAAAAGCCCAGAAATGCGGGTTAATGTTGACCGATTTGACAAAAGAAAATTTATTTCACGGAAACCGCACATGTTGGGAACGATCGATCACCAAAAACCGAAAGTCGAATTTTTTGACCACCCAAAAATGGCGGAGACATGGGACTTTGAGTTTTTGGATAACTTTTTTTTTAATGACGTATCTTGGGTTGTGATTGACGGATTTAGGTTTTCATCGTCTGAATTTATTTTTCCATGATACATTTCAAAATTTCAAAATTTAAAAAAAAAAAAAAAATTTCTCGAAGATTTGGTGAAAAAAAAAAAAAAATGAAACAAGCGATTTCCGAAAAATGCCATTTTTTTTCTGGTAAATGAAAGTGTCTGTGGACAAATTTATTTTCGAACCACAATTATTTTCATCATGTTTAAATTTTTTCATAAATGAAAATTAATTAAACTCTGCATACATTGTTTACGTTCGATTTTTGAAAAAAGAGTTTTAATACTTTTTTATTTCATGAACAAAATGACAACCAAAATTTTTGACTTTTGAAGAATACCGTTCGTTATTAAATATTCAGAATCACTCAAAAATATCTAGAATCAATCACATAACAATTTAAAAATGGTTTTCAGTAGAAATGTAGAAGTTTAAACATTTAATGAATTTGTTATAAACAAATTAGTGCATGAAAATAATTTCGTGAGGATTAGCAATATTTGATCTCTTAATTTCAACTAAATATTCACGATGTATAGACAAAAGGGGTTTGTAAGTTGGATTAATGAAAATTAATAAATTATAACATTAAGCCATTTCCCTTTCGGGGCAGGCGTGACTCGCTCGGTTTGGAAAATAGTAGTGTTGGGAAGGAGGTATAGATTTTTTAGATTGATCTAGAATTTTCGTGTTTGTTATTCAAATAACACGTTCGTTCCGCAACACTGCTCTGACCTAGGTTGCTGATCAATCTCTCTAGCGGTCACCCCAAGTGAAGAGCTTTACAAGGTTTTTATGTGAGGTTCCTCACTCGGGCCCATTAGTATCCAACGTCTTTTGTTTCAAGCGTCATTCACTCTACTCACATTCTTTTTATAAATTATTTGTCGCACACTGTTCTATCCTGGCATACTTCTCTAGCTTCCTTCACGTCCATGCATTTTTTCATGCAAGCTCTCCTGTTTCTATGGCTTATGTTTTCTCGGATTAAGGTCTCAGTCACACATTCTCACCGTTCTTTCCGCGGTCTGCCTCTGGGCATACTGCCATTTACTTTACCAATATACACTTGTTTTGTTAGACGTTCATCTTTCATTCTTTCAGAATGTCCGACCCATCTTATCTGATTTCTTTCCCATGTGTCAACTATTGTCTCTATTGCACCACATTCTTTGAGGATTATTTCGTTTCTCACTTTGTCCATCAGTGTTTTCCCGCAAATTGTGCGCAGAGAATTCATGCCAATCACGTTTATTTTACTCTCATCCATTTCTTGGCAGGTCCATGTCTCGCTACCGTATAACACAGTCGGTACAAATATAGAATTATGTATCGCAATTTTAGCTTTTTTTGCTATAATTTTACTTTTGAAAATGGACCCTGCTCTACCGATAACTTTCTGACCCTTGTTTATGCGCCTTTCTAACTCATCATCTATTTTCCTGTCACTAGTGAATAGGCTACCTAGATATATGTACTTATCAACTTGTTCTAATCCCTCATCATTTAGGACAATGTTGCACATTGATTTCTCACCTTTTCTTTCAAACACTATGATTTTTGTTTTATTTGCGTTAATTTTGAGGCCCATGCTCTACATGCTTGTATTTAGTTTGCTCAACATTCTTCGCAAGTCTTCGATTGATTCTGCTATAATAACCTGGTCATCTGCGAAAGCTAACCCACGTACCCTCATTGTCTCGAGATCTACACCTTCTCCGTCGAAGAGGGCCATTTATAGATACATTTCCATAAATATGATAAATAGCCATGAGGACATAACGCATCCTTGTTTAACTCCTTGCATAATATCGAACTGCATATCACCTGCATATATTGTTTTCATTGCTTGTAGGAGCCATCCATTGACTCCGTACTCTTGAAGGACTTCCCCATATCTTTTCTTCTGCTATTTGCATTACCCCGCGGATAAGTATTTTTGAGTAAATTTTACTTACGGTACTTAATAAGATGATACCTCTGTAATTATTGCAGTTGCTTTTATCTCCCTTCCTTTTGTATTTTTGGTACGATAATCGTCTTTCTCCCCTCATCTGGGACTTGCCCCATCTCGATACATGAATTTCTTGATTCGCACAGCCTGTGAAATATGTACTCGCCACCGTATTTAGGCATTTCAGCGCTAATACTGTCAACACCAGCAGTCTTACCGTTTTTTAAGTTCTTAATTATATCTCTGTCTTCAGTGACACAGACTTTCTCAATTGGGCTTTCTTATGCATTATGTTCTATGTCGCAGTTCTGTTGTCCTATAGCTTCACCTTCTAATAATTCTTTAAGAGTCTTTCAAAGCGTCTACTATCCAGTCTGTATCATATAGCATTTCACCTTTGCTGTTTCTCATGCTGACAAACTCAGTACTTTTACTTCCCTCTATATTTTTAAATATTAGTTTCTTGTTTTCTTCAAAGTCGTTTTGTATTTTCTTCTCTTTTTCTGTTCTGATTTTATCTTTACTTTCCTTGAATAGACGTTTAACTTTCCTATTTTTGTGTCTGTAATCATTTTTGAGCTTATTTCTCTCCTCATCATTAAGACCTGTGATGTTCAACGTTCTATTGTACGCTTCTTTTTTTTCTTGTCGGGCAGCCTCAATTTCATCATTCCACCATGCATCACCAGACTTTCTTCCTACAACTGCCGTACCACACACTTCAGTTGCAGTTTTAACAATGATATCCCGTAGCATAATCCATGCGCCTTCTATATCTTTATTGCTTATAAGTGCTTCCCAATTTGCCCTATCTATGCGTTGGTTTTACTAGTTCTGAAAATCTATCCGCACTTACGGTTTCTGTAAATTTTCAATCTTGATTCGCGTTTGTTTCGTTTTTTGTTCTCTTTCTTCTCCATCACCGTCCTAAGTTTATTTTGGAGACTAGAAGGTAATGGTCAGTATTGCATTCAGAGCCTCTCATGACTCTTGTATCTTTTACTAGTTCTCTTAGTCTTTCATCCGCACTAACGAAGTCAATTATACTGTGGTTATTTTCGTTACACCAGGTGTACATGTGGATAATTTTATGTCTAAACAAAGTATTTGCAATAAATAGGCCCTTTTCTAAGCATAAGCTAACTAATCTTTCTCCGTTATAATTTTTTCTTGAATCCCCAGAATTACCTAGCACCCTTTCTGTATCTGTACCCTGACGTTGGACGCTGACCCGTCCGTTCATATCTCCTAGCAGAATGATTCTTTCACCATGATCGCAGGTACTCATTGTATCATTTAAAGTGTCCCAGAAGGCGTCTTTGACTTCTCTCGGATCGCTATCAACTGGGGCTTAGCACGCTATGATAAATCATCTTCTGATTCCTTCCCTTATTCTAACCCACACCAATCTGGACAATACATATCCTTGATATTTGAGATGCTGTCTTGCTTTTTCATTCATAATCAAACCGACCCCTTGACTACCATGTGATTCACTATCTAATCCTGACCATATTTCAGAACCGCCTTTCAACACCCCATTTTCTATGTCGCTACTTTCACAACCCTTTTTCTTCGTCTCAGGTACACATAGAATATCTAGCTTCCTACGTGTATAGGTTCTCGTAGTTCTCTTACCTTAAGATCATTCACTCCTCTAGCATTTCAAATACCTAGTCTCCATTCATAGCCTGAAACTCAACTCAATCAGAGTTTCAGTCCATCCCAAAGCTATTTTATTGTTTGTATTATTCATTGTTTAGATTGTACACCCAACTACCACCGTTATGCTCAAAATTTGTTTTGCGAGTCGAAATCATGTCCAAGTTAAGTAGTGATTCGCCGTATCGTGGAGAGTCTAGTTGTAACGTCAGTCCCATCAAAACTTCATTCATTGAAGTCAATTTCAATTTAAAATGTTCCAATTTTTGAATTTTCAATTAAATTGAACTGATGAAGTACTTTATCGTAGCTTAGTTGATGGTATAGAAAGAATACCCCCCCCCCAACACGCAAAATAGTTAAATTTCGAAAGTTTACAATCTGAAATTTCATTTATTATCAACGCTAATAGTAATGTCAGAGTTCTTTGGCTAGGTTTCCAGATATCGAGTTAATTTTATAAACATAATTAACTGAAAATAACTAAATTTCAACCGTTTTAAGAACTTTTGGGCAATGACTAACAATTATTATTGCTATCAACAATTTTATAAATAAATTTTTCTCGTCGTGTTATTTTATCTTATGAGCTAAAAACCCATTCTTCATCTTGGAATCAACTGCCAATGACTCATTGCCATCACATTTGGTCAATCGATAATAATGTCATTATATGTCATTATTACCAAAAATTTGCTATCATTAACATTATATTGATTATTATTAAAGCAAGTAACGTTTGCACCCAAATGATAATCATAAAAATTCAGGCAAATAATCAATTGATACGGAAGATTTTGCGCGTTTCACGAGCTTTTCTAATAATAAAAAATAATAATTTGTTTGCTATATAAAAAATTAATTAATAATTTGCATTAATCCAACTAACAAACCCCTTTTGTTTATACATGGTACAAATTTAGTTGGAATTAAGTGACAAAACATTACTAATACCCACGAAATTATTTTCATCCACATTTTTGTTTATAACAAATTCAATATACGTTTAAACTTCTACAGTTCTACTAAAAACATTCCTAAATTTTGTGCCATTGATTCTAGATCTTTTTGAATGAAGCTAATTATTTCAATAACAACCGGTATTCTTCAAAAGTCGAAAATTTTGGTTGTTGTCATTTTGCTTATGAAGTAAAAAAGTATTAAAAACCTTTTTTAAAAAATAGGATAAAAATAATGAATGTAGAATTTTGTTAATTTTAATTTATAAAAAAATTTGAAGATGATTAGAATAATTGTGGTTTCAAAATTAGTTTGTTCGCAGATAGTTTTATTTACCCTGCTGAGCCGCTGAGCGCGCGCCGTTCCATCGAAGAACTGAAGTTTGAATTTTTTTCTCGAATACCAGTGGTAAACCCACTACAATAGTCTCAGGACTTGTAAACCACACTTATACCTTCCTCTGGCAAAAAAATAACATTTTTTGGAAAATGCGTTTTTAATTTTAATTTTTTTTTTCACCAAATTTTCGAGAAATTTGTTTTAAAATTATTTTATTTTGGTGGATTCAGATAAAGGTCTTTGAATGGAGGATATCTCAGTTTTACAGTCCTCCAATTGAGAAGAAAGAAAACCATGATTCGGATTTTGAATTTTGAAAAACTTGATCATTGAAAAAAAAAATTTCAGATAGTATTCCCTAATAATTGTTTTAGATTATGTTTTAGTTTGTTATTTACTTGTTTTAGGTCCTACTGGTATGTAGATTTTCTTGCAATAGATTTTTCCAAACAACTTATCATCACGGTACACATGATCACAAGTCTGAAGAAGTTCACGCTCGTTCACAAGAATTGCACCTGTAAGCAAAATGCATTCGACAATTAGTTTAAATTCTAAAAAATATGGTCACATATAACTACGAAATTGTACTCAATTCCGAGTCTACTAATGACATGCCTCAGACTCACTCTAATATTTACACTTTTTCACACATCAAATGTATTATCAATAATTTAAAGATTTTGAAAATTTCAGAAACTTTCAAAACGTTTCAAAGCATTTCTAAAAATTTCAAGATAATTTATGCGATTTCAAAGTATTTCAATGGATTTTTAGGGGTTTTATTAGACCTACGTGATGTTATATGATCTTCAAAGACTTTAAAGTTTCAAAAATGGCAAGGGATTTTGAAAGGGTATCAAAGGATTTCAAACATTTCAAAGGATTTTAGATAATTCGAAATAATTGCCAGAGAACTCTAGGAAGTGAATCCAATGGAATGGAATATTGAGGCACTTCTAAGGATTTCGAATTGTTTCTAATGATTTCATGGGGTCTCAAAAGATGGCGATAGATTTCTATGGATTGTGCAAGATTTGAGGACTTTCAACAATTTGGAAGGGTTTCAAAAAATGCAATGTATTTTAAAAGGTTCCCAGGCATTTTATGTTATATAAAACAATTTCGTAAGATTATAAACAATTATATTAAATTTTTTGCCATGTGTGTTGTTTTTTTGCATGAAAAGGAAATTTTCAAATCGTTTCGAAGTTTCTTTTTTAGAATTGAATAATGCAGAAATTCATTCCAAAATAATTGAGAAAGGCAATTAGGTGAATCTTATAGGCCTCTAAGCTCAATCATTCTCTAATATCTGTCTTAGATTGTATTTTAATGGTTCAATTACCGGGTTCGATTTTCGGCTGGCCACCTCTGAACATTCCACAGAATGAACTGGATTCTGTAAGGAGAAATATAGGGATTTTTTATTAACAAATAAAGATTGGGGTAGTCTAAAAAATCATAAAACTTGAAAAGTGCGATCCGCACTTGGGAAAAAAAACTTAAAAAAAAAAGTTAAAAAAAATAATATCCCTAAAAAATGTCATACAGTCGGATGAAATTGAACTCCCTCATCAAGGTCAAAGGTTAAACTCTAAATAGCTTTATTGCTTTCTTCCTTACAACAAAAGTTTCTACAACAATAGTTGCCTAATTTTGTATCTTTAATCAAATGGCGTTTAGTTTTACAGAAAAAAATTATAGCGAAATATTTTCACATAATTCACTTGTTCTTCCTATAATTAGCAATTTAGTGTACCTAAACTCGTAGATACTTTTGATATAAATTCATCGGTAGGTACCATATGCACTGTTTTAATGTTCATTCAGTCCTTCTTCATTTATCTGTAAATGAAAACGAAATAATAATAGAAACAATATATATGGTTCCAATTAGTTCCCTTTGCAAATATTTATACTAAAAGCCTTAATTATTTGAAGAGAAAGTAAATTATGTGAAGAAAGGCCTCTCAAAATTTCTTTCTATAATATTACACAACACAATTGGAACGTATTATGAATTTGATTTTACAGTGATTTTTTTTAAAAAGAAATAAGAATTTAAAATTCCTTGCATAAATATACACTGGGAATCCCATTTAAGTCCGGTTTCGGGTATGCTCTTAAATGGCCTTGAATTAAAGCGAACACATCATTCGCACGCACAGAACGTAAACAGTCAACCCTCTTTCGACCTTTTCTCTCAACCGCTGCGGCAATAATTTTCAAAACGACATAAATGGGAGGGACTTAAATGGGATTCCAAGTGTATTTTAATCATTTATGCTGAAGGTAATAAAAATTGTAAAATAAAAAAATGAATAGCACAGTACAAAAAGTAGACAATTTATAAATAGATGTTGTTTTTAATCAAAGAAATTAGTTCAATGATTTATTTGCATGAATACTTTTTTTCTTTATTAAGAATAAATTGATTTTTTAGGATAATCAAATATTATCTGATGTACTTGTGATATAAAAATTTATTATTATTCTTATTCTTATGTTGACGTATGTGTTGACCCTCTAACGGTGGATCATGTATTTTGCGGTAAAATGGTAGATGTTTGAACAACTTAATTAACGTCGGAATAGGCTTCGTTTATCGTTCGTTTATTTGTTTGATAAATATTTCTTTAAACAAGGTTTATTTGTTTCAAAGATTAGATTTTCTTCACAAAGTTGGCTCTTTCTACAAACAAAATTCCACGTATGCTTTTTTGGAACACTCTAATGTATTTCCCAATAATAAAGAGACGTTTTTGCACATTTTTTCAAAATCGTTAATATTAGGTCTATTGAATTAATACTGAACATTTCTCTTAACAATTAGTCATAGATACGAATTAAAAATTATTTTTCGAATTTCACCCCCATAAGTGAAAAATTGGGTTATGTGAGTTTTTGGCGCTAATTATTATGTTTTTACGGTTTCTTCTGGTATAAGTTATTTATAGACATAAAATATTACTCTTGTTTTTGGCAACCTACTAGGAAATTTATTTGGAAAAAATTGCTAACTTAGTCACTGATACGGTTGAGCAGCTGATTTAAAAAAAACCTTGAGAATGACCTATATGCTTTACGGAAAAATAATTTTTGTATATAGTAGATACCTGGATGAAAAACAAAATTTCATTTATAATTGATTTGGCATTATATTCTACTTACGAACACATTGGAACCCTATCAGAAAAATAAAGGGCAAAGTAAAAATGAACAGCCTCATACTGCTTGTGACAGAGATTTTATTTCAACAAATTTTTTTGGATTGTAACTGATAACGAGCTGAATCTTTTACCTGTATATATACTACATATTATCTTATTATTGACAAAAATGAATATATCTATATTTAGGTGGTGGATAAGAGTTAAGAAAACAAATGGTGGCGTAAAGACTTCATTTACTTTCCTTAAAAATGTCATCTACGTATATCTTGACAATCTATTCATAAGGTCTTTGGAATTCTAAAACGTGAAGTTATTAAACTACCTCAGAAAAATACTGAAAAGTATAGTGTGAGAGTACCTATTCTCCCCCCCCCCCCATTGTTAGCACCCTTCTCTGATTTCATAGATAATACATATTTGTAGCATGTTTAGCCTCAATTAATTTAATTCTACTGTCATTTTCACATATAATGCATATTATTATTGTTCAGTGCAATTAAGTATGTATCCAAAATAAAATAAATTGACTCTGCTTTTTGGCATGCCAATAACAGAGCTACCTTAGCTTGCCTTAGTCAAGAATTAGTGCTCTCCCCCTAATCTGGCTTAAGTTATTAATTTTGAAGTTCCACTACTTTGTTGAAAATTCTTTTTTTTTCTCAAAAATTACAGTAGGATGGTACAATTTTTTTCGATTTTCCATGCATATCGCCTGGAAGTTGTTCAACTCCACACAAAAATGAATCCATTTTTTTATTTGAAGAAAAAAAATGTTACTTAGAGGTGACGCAGGCCTCATGAAGCTTAACACGTATTTCTCATAGGAAAAAAATACATTTTTGTAAATTTTATTCAGAATCGTCAATATTATGCAAATAAATTTGGAGCTTAAGATTTTTTTCACCAGGAGCCATAGAATACGAATTGAATACTAATTCTTGAATATCACCCCCATAAGTCTGTTTTATAGTGTCCCAAAAAATCCCATGAGTCCAAAAATGGGTTTTGCGAGTTTTTGGCGCTAATTATGATTTTTTCGCGGTTATTATAATGTGAATTGTTTCTCATACCGAAAGTATGACCTTAGACTAATAACAAGATGTTAAGATAAATTGTTTAAACAACTTATTATTGTTTTTAGCCATTTTCTCTTCAGCGGTTTTTAAAAAAAATTTCCACTTCTTGTCCAATTTTCAATTAGAGTTAGTAAATTGGCAGCGTCGTATCAAGTACCTCAGTTATTTTCAAACTAAAAATGGTTAAACTCAATGTTTTTTTTAAATAAAACATCTTTGTGATGATTAATGAGTAGTTCTGAAGCAAATAAAAAATTTTCGAGAGACTTCAATCGACAATTTTTGTATTTAGAAAGAATTTATAATTGAATTTTACTTATTTAAAAAAAGGCTCAATATTTTTTTTCCTTTAAATTTTTAAAAAGTTTATGAAATATCCAAAAGTAATGAACAATAAAGAAATGCCAAGCGCAAAAATGCTTTAATAACCTCAATGACAAAAAAAAATAATTTTCTGTCATAGAAAAACTTCCATAAAATGCACAGTTTTCAATTTATCCAATTCATTTATCATACTTTTTTTATTCAGTTTTAAATGTGGAATAACTTTTCTAAAACAACAATTTAAAGTATGTACAGAAATAATTGAAATTCACTTATTTCACGAAGGCCTCAATACTTTTTTTTAAAGTTTCAATCCGTTTGAAAACTATCTAAAACTGAAAAAAATAAAGAACGGTCGAGTTCAAAAACGCTTTATTAACCTTAGTGACCAAAAAACCATTTTCTGCTATATAAAAACCTTTATAAAACGCACAGTTTTTGATTGATCTAATTCTTTTATAATACTTTTCAACTGAGTTTTTAATTTAGAATAACAATTCCTAAACAATACTTTAAAATATCAGGAAAAAAGTGATCCTTAGTTTGAAAATGAACTATTTCAAAAGGTGTTTGATACTTTATTTTCTTTTGAATATAAAATAC
Organism: Andricus curvator; assembly: GCA_932195095.1. Lineage (NCBI taxonomy): Eukaryota > Metazoa > Arthropoda > Insecta > Hymenoptera > Cynipidae > Andricus > Andricus curvator. Next base: position 18,330 of record CAKNYM010035408.1, read on the forward strand.
TTCGAAATCAGGAGAAAGAAGAATTCTGTGAAGAAAAGTGGAGTTTGAAAGTGATTGAGTCTCACGGTGGTTGGGCGAAAAATATTTGTTTGCTTCTTCCATGCATTCTTAATTATTTTATTTTGAAAATGTGTAATTGTCAATCGTTTAATTATTCTTTCATAACATCAAATACATTCGCAATAAACTTTTCAAAAGTTCTGTTCTTGAATTCCTTTTCCATAAATATCTTGCTTTGAAAAGGCATACAATTTTGTTGAATTATTCAAAAAATGTAATAATAGTATTTTTAAACATTTATTAAACCTTGAAAGCTTGTTTTATGCTGCCACATATTTATTTTTTATCATTTACATTATAAAAAAGAATTATATAAGTGTATTGGTGATTGTCAAAATGCTTAACAGTATTAATCCCAGACATTTCATATGATTAATGAATTCTTTGACTGAGAAATTTTATTTTATTTAGTTTCTATAGATAGACTTATAATTATTATTATTATAGATTAGCAGTTCGAACTCGAAAGTTCAT
>CAKNYM010035414.1:0-22423 GCA_932195095.1 Andricus curvator
GCTGCCTGCCTGCACCGGGCAGGCAGGCAGAGGTGTGAAAGCACCATAAGAGTTCGGGGTGGTGGTAAATTGTGACGTCATAGAATAGAATTTACCACCACCCCGAACTCTTAGAGTGGAGTAGAGACTCTTGGTGGGAGAGACGCAGCGAGCGGTCCACACGTGTTAAAAGAGCTGGACTTGAGAAATTTCCCCTCGCTGCCGACCTCTGGCCTACTACAAGCAGTGTATAACAGATAATTTTTGAAGGATTTGAAGGACGAATTTTAGAAAATAATTAGATAGTTAAGTGAACAACAAAATATTGCAAAAACCGTAATTGTTATTTTATAAAATTAACTCGTTACATTATTTAACTATGCCGTATCTATTAGAATAGATATTCCAACTGTTCACTGAATTATTCTATCAAAATCTTACGAAAAATAAGTCCAAGATGCTGGTCAATTTCATAAGAAGATATTTTTAAAGTAATGAAAAGTAATGGAAAAATTATTAAATTTATAATTTATAAGTATTCCCTTAATCTTTGGCTTGTGCTTATTTTTTGTAGAACTTTTATAGGTTTAAAGTAATTGTGATCTCTTATCCATGACAGATCACTAATGCCATGTCAAGTACTGATGATCATATGCGTATGAAATTACAGCATCTGGCCAATTTTCAAGCAAGTTAGAACTATCGTTCGATTTAACTCGACTGTAAAATGTAACATTCAAATATATACGATAAAATTATTTTATAATTAATCTTTTTTTTAATAGGCTTTTGTATTAAAAATCTGATGATGAAAAAAGGTACTTTTCTGACATGAGTAAAAGTAATTGCTAATTGCTGATCAATGTAATTTCTAAGACACAAAATTTTAAGTCTGAATAATTTAAAATTGAAAGATTCAAAATTCAAATATTGGAGACTAAAACTACTTCAAAATGGTACAAAAACTAAACATTGCTAATACATACATTTTTTAAATTTGGAAACTGACAAGTTTCTAAGTTAAGCAATATCAACTTTTTTAGTTAAACTGGTTTCAAGATGTATTTTTTCAATTGAACACGTTAATTTTAAATCAGTCGAAATTATATAAAATCAATTTTTTGTATTCAAAAAACATAATAGTTCAAAATGTTTTTCTAGTCTATGATATTTTACAACTTTTTCAATCAGTGTAATACAATTTAGTGTAATAAGTGTAATTTCTAAAAGCACCAAATTTTGAATCTAAATCATTTGAAATCGAAAAATTTGAAATTATAGTATTATAGACTAAAAGTAACTTGAAAAATAAAATTGATTTCTAAATGTTCCTAAGCAGTATTAATAAAAGAGAACATTTTTATTGTAAATTATCTATTAAAACTGGGAAATAATTCTGGTTTTAACATTTTGCTACCTCACTGATAGCAGCAACCAAAAAATTACTGGTACTGACAATAATATTTTTGGGAAAATTTTAAATTATTTCGGTTTTATCTTGAAAGGTTAAGTTTTTCCTTTTGAACATTTCAAATTAGGACGAAAAAGAATCTGGAAAACGATAGGACAATTTTTTTAATTTTGCAGAATTTTAACAAATTTTAGAAAAAACAAATTCTTTCAACAGTTATTCAGAAGTTTTGAAAAGATTAGAAAATAATTTACATCTTGAGAATTTTGAAAGCTTTTAAGAGAATAAAAAAATTTCTTAAGATTGTCAGCAAAATTTCAAAGGATTTTTATTTTCAGAGAATTATATTAAAAGATTTAAAAACATTTTTAAAAATTTCAAAAATTGTCAAAAAATCATCTGCAATGTTTTAAGGCAATTTGTTTAATTTTGAAGCATTTTTAAAAAGAATCGAATCATTTTAAAAAATATTTAGGAGGTGCACAAGTTTTAAAAAGAATATTTTTTTAAATTTTAAACAAAATGTAGATTTAGGAAGATTTTGAAAAAAATAGAAGCTTTTTAAGAATTGTGAAAGGTTTCAAAACTATACAAAAAACTTTCTCAAGGTACCTGGACAAATTTTAAATAATTTTTTAATTTTTAAATTAATTTTTGAAGAAAATTTTAACAGATTTCATAAGGTTTCTAAAAATGTCGAAAAAAATATGGAAGATTTAAAGGCAATTTTTTTTAATTTTGGAAGTTTTTGCAAATTGTGAGAAAAATTTGAGTCAGTTTAAAATATAATTAAGAATTTGAGATGTTTTGAAGAGATTAAAAATATTTTAAAATTTGAAAAGGTTTCTGAAAATTTATAAAATAATTTTACGTTTCTTCCAAACTTTTAAAAGTCCTAAATATCCTTTAAGCGGACCCGATTTTTTCCTAAAATTTTGTAAAATCCTGTAATAAAGAAAAATTTCATCAAAATTTTCTAGTTTGTTTTTCAATACATCTGAAATCTTTAAAAGTCGTTTTGAACTTTCTCAGGAATCTTAGAAAAATTACATTTATATAACTTAAAAAAAATGATAATATTTACTTCCCCGTTCTCTTTTGTACGGGCAATAAAATTTTAAAAATCTTGAATTATAAACTTTTAAAATTTAAATTATTTTTTGTATTTAAACTCTCAATTATTTAAACGTATAAAATGAAAGCTATTAACACTTTTTAATTAACAAAATTGTAATTAAATGCATTTATACTGCAAAATAAAATTTGTTTACCTTTTATAAATTGTACAGTTCAAAGATTCATATTTTGTAAATTTTCTAAATTATATCATTTGAAGCAGTTTTAAGATAGAAACATTAAAGACCTGAACAATTAACATTTTTTTAACTAAACACTTTTTAAATTCGTGTTTAAATTAGAAAGTACATCATATTTTCCGTAGTTTCAAATAAATATTAATTACTGATTGAATTTCTGTTTAATTCTTATTCATACATAAAAATTTGCTTTTGCTTGGAAATATTTTTAAATATTCCCTGTAAATTATTTTTTCCAAATAAAAAATATTTTTTCGAGAAATATCAAGAAAAAACTTTTATTATCTTAAAACCTTTTAAGATACTTGAAAAACTTCAATATTTTATTTCAAAATCGTTTAAAAAACTTCAACATTTTGTTTCAAAATCTTAAAAAATCTATATTTTGTTTTAAATTGTTTGAAATCTTTTCAAATTTTAAATTATTCTGAAAATTTGTTTGAAACATCCAAATATATTTTAAACGGATTCGATTTTTCCTTAAATATTCAAACAATCCTACAAAATAAAAATAAATTTATTGAAATTGTCCAGATTCTTTTTTGACAATTTTGGGAATCTTTTGAAATCTTACGAAATATTTTCTTAAAATTAATTTTTCAAAATAAAAAATCGTTCTCGATTTCCCTAGGAATCTCGAAAACTTTTTTTTTAAACCTTTCACAGTTTTTAAAAAGCTTCTGATTGCTGCATATTGTTATGGATAAAATACGTATTTTATAGAATATACATGTATATATCTATTATGGAAAACTTTTAAAGGCAGCTTTATATTTCCAACATGATAATATCAATAATTACACTTACTTTTTATAGAAAGAATTTATTAGAAGATAAATATTGTATTTAATTACATGAAATTTAATATTTCATTTTGATTTACATATACATTTTGTTTATAACCTCTAATGTCGCTTCTTTTCCGAAAAGTTGATGTTGAAAAATCTCGCTATTTCGATTATAAAATATGTGTCCATATTTTATTTTACCAATTTGGAAGTCTCTAATATTATATCACTTTCCCGGAAATTATTAATCATTTAATTATGTCCCATTCTAACATTTTTGCAAGAGTATTAATAATTTTTATTTCGAAACGCTGTATGTTTTGAGGTGAATCTATGATTGCACGTAGTAATAATTACACTTTTTTTGTACAGAAAGAATTCATTAGAATACAAATATTTTACTTACTCATTTGAAATTTAATATTTAATTTTTATTTAAAAATACACATTTTGGTTCTAACCTCTAATGTAATTTCGTTTTCGTAAGGGTTCACCTGATAAATCTTGGTATTTATTTTATAAAAGATATGTTCACATATTATTTCACTTTCCTGGAAATTATTTATCATTTAATTATGTCCCTTTCCGACATTTTTGCAAGAGTATTAAATAACTAAAATTCCGAAACGCTGTGTATTTTGAGGTTAAGCTGTCATTGCACGTTGCGTTTTCAAACATCACTTTGTTACAAGCATGTGATTACAATGGCGGCATAATGTTACCTGCTTCGCTTGTAACATGTTATTGTTTTGAGTGGGAAATATATTGTCACTGGGTGACCATATCTGGGAAGTCACTATAGTGACTGGTTTTCTGAATCTTGTTACAAACATGTGACTACTCAGACTAGTAACTGTGTTAGCTGGGCAATGAGATTTGCAGAGAATCTTTTAAGGAATAAAATAAGTGCTCCAGTTTAGAATTAAACAAGAATTGCAACTTTTACCTAAAGAGAAAAAGAAAAACATTAAACTCTAAATAGTTATTCTCAAATAAAGAAAACCCGAAATATTTTTTTCAAAAGTTCACCTCGAGTTCTTTTCCAAAATTAGTTATACAAGGTGTCCGCAGCGATTCTTCGGAACAAAATTCAAGGTCTTTTCCAGGTTTTCCAGGTCAAGAAGTCAAGGTTTTCCAGGTCTCCTTTTTTTACATCAAATAATGAAATAACCGTTTGTTATACATGTAAAACAATGAGCCATTTCATTTTTTATTGACCGAAAATTTCTAAAAAAAGCAGAACCATAAATAAATTCTTAATTTTTTGCGAACATAATATTAAGTTGTCTTAATCAAATCTTTGGGACTATTTTTAAATCTTTGTAAAGTCTATGGAATCTTTGCAATATTTTGAAATCTTTGTGAAATCTTAAAATTTCTGTGAAACCTTTGAGAAATCTTTTGGAATCTTTAAAAAATTTGGTAAAATCTTTGAAATCTTCGGGAAATTTTTCGAAATGTTTATGAAATCTTTGAAATATTTGTGAAATCTTTTTTCAAACTTTCTTTGTGAAATCCTTTGTGTTCGTTGGAAATCATTGAAATCTTTTGAAATATTCTCAAACTTGTTGAAACCTTTTTAAATCGTTTAAAATCTTTGAAAGATTTTGAAATTTGGTGTACTGTACACTTTCTGAAATATTTGAAATTCTTGAAATATTTTTAAACCCTTCCGAATTCTTTGAAATATTTGTGAAATCTTTCTAAAATCTCTTGTCTTGGCTTGAAATCATTGAAGTAGTATTTAAAATCTTTGTGAAATATTCTAAAAAAATTTGAAATCGTTCAAAATCTTTGAAATGTTTTGAAATCTTTGAAATCTGTTGTACTGCACCCTTGTTGAAATCTTTGAAATTCTGGAAAAATTTTGAAATCATTACGAATTCTTTGAAATATTTGTGAAACCTTTCTGAAATTTTTGTATGCGTTTGAAATCACTGGAATATTTGAAATCTTTGTGAATAATTCTGAAATATTCTTAAAAAATTTGAAATCGTTTAAAATCATTCAAGTGTTTTGAAATCTTCGAAATCTGTTATACTGTATAATTTTTTTAAATTCTTGCATTCTTTTGAAATCTTTATAAATTTTTTAGGCAATCTTTAAAATATTTGTGAAATCTTTTGTATTGCTTTGAAATAATTAAAATATTCGAAATCTTTGTGAAATCTTATAACAATTTTTGAATTCGTTTCAAATCTTTGAAATGTTTTGAAATTTTTCTACTATACCCTCTTTAAAATCTTTAAAATCCTTCAAATCTTTAGAATGTTTTAAAATCTCCTTGAAATCGTTATGAAATTTTCGAAATTTTTGTGAAATCTTTTTAATCAAGTACACGCCGTTTGTAAATCTTTTGAATCCTTAAAATCTTTGTGAAATCTTTCTGAAATATTTTTTCTTGGTTTAAAATCATTGAAGTATCTAAAATCTTTGTGAAATATTTTGAAATATTCTAAAAAATTTGAAAATCGTTTAAAATCTTTGAAATCTGGTGTACTGTATCCTTTTTGAAATCTTTGAAATTCTTGCATTATTTTTAAATCTTTATACATTTTCTAGGAAAGCTTTAATATCTTTGTGAAATATTTCTAAAATCTTTTGCATTGCTTTGAAATAATTGAAATCCTTGTGAAATCTTTAAACAAAAATTTGAAATCGTTTCAAATCTTTGAAATTTTTCCACTATACCCTTTTTAAAATGTTCAAAATCCTTGAAATCTTTTGAATAATTTAAAATCTCCTTGAAATTTTTATGAAATGTTCGACATTTTTGTAAAATCTTTTTAATCTAGTACACACCGTTTTTAAATCTTTGTAATCCTTAAAATCTTTGAAATTTGTGTGAAATCTTTTGAAATATTTGTCAAATCTTTCTGAAATATTTTTTCTTGGTTTAACTAAAATCTTTGTGAAATATTTTGAAATATTCTAAGAAATTTGGAAATCGTATAAAATATTTTTAATGTTTTGAAATCTTTGAAATCTGGTCTACTGTATCATTTTTGAAATCTTTGAAATTCTTGCATTCTTTTACAATCTTTACACATTTTCTAGGAAATCTTTAAAATATTTGTGAAATCTTTCTAAAATCTCTTGTATTACTTTGTAATAATCAAAATATTCGAAATCTTTTGAAATCATCAAAAAAAAAAAATTTTGGATTCGTTTCAAATCTTTGAAATATTTTAAAATTTTTCCACTGTATCCTTTTAAAAATCATCAAAATCCTTCAAATCTTTTGAATGTTTTAAAATCTCCTTGAAATCGTTATGAAATTTTCGTGAAATCTTTCTAATCTAGTACACGTTGTTTTTAAATCTTTATAATCCTTAAAATCTTTGAAATTTGTGTGAAATATTTTTTCTTGGTTTAAAATCATTGAAGTATCTAAAATCTTTGTGAAATATTTTGAAATGTTCTGAAAAATTTGAAAATCGTTCAAAATCTTTGAAATCTGGTGTACTGTATCCTTTTTGAAATCTTCGAAACTCTTGCATTATTATTAAATCTTTATATATTTTCTAGGAAATCTGTAAAATATTTGTAAAATCTTTCTAAAATCTTTTGTATTACTTTGAAATAATTAAAATATTTGAAATCTTTAAAAAAAAATTTGAAATTTTTTCAAATCTTTGAAATGTTTCGAAATTTTTCTACTATACCCTTATTAAAATCTTCAAATTTTTTGAATGTTTTAAAATCTCCTTGAAATCTTTATGAAATGTTCGAAATCTTTCGGAAATTTTTGGGAAATCTTTTTAATCTAGTACACGCCGTTTTTAAATCATTGAAATCTTTGTGAAATCTTTCTTAAATCTTTGTTTGTGAAATCTTTTTTATTCAATGAAATTATTGAATTATTTGAAATATTTCTGAAACCTTTTAAAATCTTGAAAAATGTTTTGAAACCTTTTGAAATCCTTTCAATTCTTTGAATTGTTTTGTAATCTTTGAAATCTAGTGTGCTATGCCCTTATTGAAATCTTTGAAATCCTTCAAATCTTTTGAAAGTTTTAAAATCTTTGTGAAATTGTTGTGAAATCTTTTAAATCTGGAGTGCACGCCTTTTTTAAATCTTTAAAATCCGTGAAATCTTTGTGAAATGTTAAAAATCCTGTTAAATATTTTAAAATCTAATTCTGAAACTGAATTAACATCAAAATTTATATATATATATATGTGACGTGCGCCGAAGAAAGGGGGCTTACTCTGAAAAGTGAGATTTTCCAGGGCGAGCGATCGAAGTCGACCCGATAGAAGCGACTTTTAGGAGAGAGGGAAGACTCACCAAATCTTCCCTCTCCACTTACCACTCCATTCTCCGCATGTTACGGCGCCGCTCACGGAAGGGGATAGATGAGACGCGGAGGTGTAGTGGTGAGTGGTGGGAGGTGTTTCACGGGATCTCGAGCTCTCGAGCGAAAGCCCGATTTCTCGGGTACCTATCAACTCAATTCTTAGCAATAATAACGCTTGGAAATTTTTTTCGATGGTTTCATTAAAAAGAACAACTCAAGAACTATCGAAAGGTGTAAAAACCTCGATTTCGATTTTTTTAGAGTAAGCCCCCTTTCTTCGGCGCACGTCACACACACACACACACACATATTTATATATATATATATATATATATATATATATATATAGTTAAAAGTTTGTCATAAGGACAACCGCAGGATTTCGCCGGGAGCGGGTGCTAATCTGAAAAATTGCACCCGCTCCCAGCGAAATCGCGGTAAAATTTCAGCTGTAACCACGTCTCACGACCGTGAGATCGGTGGTTACAGTCTGCGACGAACTCAATACGATGGTCAGGCAAAAGTCTCGTGCACCCTGAGGACACGGAGCGACCCAAGGACGACCGCCTTCTGCATTTTCCCCGCAAGTGTCTCAGCATTTTTTTGACACGCAGGGATGCTTTTCAGGCTATTAACCAGTGAAACCTTGGCACCTCCAATAGCGCCGATGATCAAGACGATTAGCTTAACAGAATATTCCGGGTATAACCGTCGCAACTCCCTTATAAGGTCTTTATACCTCTCTTTCTTTTCTTTCTCCTTGGCTGTGACGTTTTTGTCAGCTGGTGCCGAAAATTCGATAACGAACATGGTTCTTTTCTCGAAGTCAAGGAGAACTATATCAGGCCTCGAGTGCGCAACAGAAACAATTGTCGAGAATATGAAGTTCCAGTATATGCGGCACCTCTCATTTTCGACAATTGACTCTATTTCTCTAGGAGCGTTTAGCGGAGAGGTATTTTGGCTAATGCCATAAGAGTGACAGAGATGGTAATAAAGCACTCTTAGTGCCGCATTGTGCCTTTGGATGTAGGTCGTTCCCGCATTAGTTGGACAACTAGATAGTATGTGTCCTAGATGCTCGGGGTGTGCATGACACGCTCTGCAACTATCATCGGGAATGTCTTGGCTCAAAATGTGGCGACGGTATGCTAGAGTGGAAATGACACCGTCTTGACATGCCAAAATGAAGCCCTCCGTGCCCGACTTCAATCCGGGTGATCTAAGGAAAGCAAACGTTAGCTCATACGACATCGACTGATCTTCCACATTTCTGTGGAAGATGCCGTGCATCCTCTTGTCGAGGAGCTGTTCGTGGAAGTTTTTCTCCTGTGGTTTCTTAATCCGGGCCTTCAGGAGTGAGTATTCAAGATGGATAAGATTTTATGCATTTTGCTCACCCCTAATATTGAAGTCAAGGCCGAGTGTTTCAGCAGCCTCCTCCGCTGCTTTGTACAGAAACGCCCCTTTTCCCACTTCTTCGTGTTTCCTGACCATTTTAAGAAGAGGGTCTTGTCCATTTGCAACTATATGTGCTGTACCCAGAATGAGTCTGTTGTGAAGACATTCAAGATTCAGTATTCCGCGACCACCTAGGCGGCGTGAGATGTAAAGTCGCGGAACAGAAGACTTAAGGTGCATGCTCTTGTTCATGTGCAAAACCTTTCGCGTCCCGATATCAAGGGATCTGAGCTCGTCCTTCGTCCATGGAACCACTCCAAATGAATAGAGTACTACCGGGACGGCAAGCATGTTCGTTGCAGATACTTTGTTTCTCGCCGACAGTTCGGAAGACCAAATCTGCCGGATGAGACGTTTGTATCTGCATCGGAGAGTATCCTTTATAGATGTCGCGTCCTGAATGCGGCTCTGTGGCACGCCCAGGTATGTATAGGTCTCTCCAGCGCAAAGGTGTCGTATAGCGCTTCTGTCAACGAGCTCAGGATCTTCGGGGATGCCATTAAGTTTTCCTTTCTTCAAATTAACCTTGGCGCATTTGTCTAACCCGAATTCCATTCCAATCTCTTGAGTGTACTCTTTGACAATTTTCAGAGCTAGATGTAGTTTCTCTTGATTCCTAGCATAGATCTTAAGATCATCCATGTAAAATACATGAGTGACCTTATGCTTTCGGTTTCCAGGTTTGCCGCAGAGATACCCTTCGGAATGGCGAAGTGCGAGAGATAGTGGCAATAATGTGAGGCAAAAGAGGAGAGGGCTCATGGTGTCGCCCTGAAATACACCTCTCTGAAAGGTGATACTGTTAGTGATCACTCGATGTTTTCCAGATGAGATAGTAAATCTGGTTTTCCAAAGCGGCATTAATGTCTCTATGCACCTCACGATGTGTGGATGAACCTTTAGGCTTTCCAACAGACAGATGATAAGTCTATGGGAGGTTGAATCGAAAGCTTTCCGGTAATCAATCCAGGCCATCGATAGAAATCGCTGATAGTATGCTGCGTCTTTACAGACACATCTATCGATGAGCAGGTTCTCCCGACATCCTGCTACGCCTTTCTTTGAGCCACGTTGTCCATACATCTCTCGCCATACAGGTCCAATTGTCCGAACAATCCTATCATTTAGGATAGCTGTGAAGATCTTATACAGTTTGTTCAGACAAGTTATTGGCCTGTAATTCTTAGGGTCAGCTAAGTTGCCCGTCTTCGGCAGGAGCACTGTGCGCCCTTCCACCAACCACCCCGGAATAGGCTCTTCCGACTTTAGATCTGAGGTAAAAATTCGGGCCAGATGCTGGTGGGTTGAAGGAAACTTCTTCCACCAGAAGGTCTTGATGCCATCTGGTCCCGGAGCGGAATAGTTCTTCATGCCTCTTAATACGTTTTTCACCTCCTCGGTAGTGATAGGTGGGCATTCCTCCTCAGCTGTGATGAGGGCATTGCACAGCTCCTTGAAGCTGTTTATGTTCTTTGAGCCTTCTTTAAGTGGATGTTGGACTTCGTAGACTTCTCTCCAAAATGCTTCGACCTCCTCTGGTTTGGGCGGATGGTCGACAGTAACTGGAGGGTCTTGGAAGATTCGAGATGGGTCAGACGAAAACTGTTGATTTTCTCTGACCCACCTCTCTCTCCGCTCTAGACTTCTCCTAGCGTCAGATAGTACTCGTATTCTTTCAACAATATGCTGCCTGATGGTCACTAACTTTGACTTGTTGATTGTGTGATGACGGATCCGCAGTTCGCGCGTGAACTGTCGAACCTTGGCAGTGAAAGTCCTGCCAGATGTTATGTAGTCAATTACACACTGAATGTGGGACGCGTACTGTCTTGCCCAGCCTATCTTTGTGCTAAGTTGATGCATTCGTCTTTTGGTCTTATGATGAACCGTTGGTTTTGTTTTACGGTTTGCATCTGCCAAAGTTCTCGCTGCATTGTACACACTACAATTGATAGTCCAGAGGTCGGATTCTTCGGAAAAATCTCCACGAAGCTCATCATCCAGTTCAGTCAGATCTTTGGGCTTGGGAGAAACCTGAATGTTGATGTTTCTCCGGGTCTTGAAGCATCGTTCTCCCTCTATTGGATGCCTGTTCGAGGCTGGTCTCAGTGTCGCCTCTCTTTCTCTGTTGCCGGCTTGTTCTGGCTGCGGTTGTGTAGGCGCTCCGCTTATATAACCCCTTTTCCGGAGGTCCTCGGCACGGTTTCGCAGACGTTTTTGCGAAAAATCCGAGAGCTCTGGGTGTTTCTCGCACCACAGAGCATGCAGTCGCGCCATGTAACCTTTTCGTTCAGGGGCCATACTGGTATCATAGCACTCCAGCAGGTCGTCCCTGAGTCGATCCGTCCACTCAAAAGTAACGAGATTCCGCCGGTCAATCGCATTGACTCCGTCTTGATTGGCTCCCCCAACTCTAGGGTAGTCGGCATTGTTGTCCGACCCATTGTCGGGAGCCCTGCGCGTTCGATTGTTTTGAACCACACTTCCTACAACTATGTTTGGTGTTGTCATTGTTGTTCCCACGAGCAGCTAGGGAAAAGGGTTAGTCCATCCTTGTAGAGCCCCGCGTGCAAGGATAAGGCTGATACTCTGAAAGGTCGCTCGGTATCCGAGAGTCACCGTTTGAGACACCTCACCCAGGTGCCATTCAGCTTTCGGCACGGTTGTTACACCTCCGCTTAGGGGTTATTCCTTCGGGACCATCCCTGGACAATTGTCCGCGACTGCTTATTAATTATTGTAACCATATTCAGCAGAAACCCTTGGTACAGGGACCCTCTATCCGCAACCCGAGGACGCGTCCGGTGGCTTTGTCATAGGCCCTTCGGTTCGAATCCCAAGGAATCAAAACCGAATACCGAATGGGTATATACAGGGTGTCCATGCATTCAAAATACATATTTATATTTTCTGATTCCTTGTGAAAAACTGAATAGAAAATGATCAATAAAAAAATTTGATTAAATGCATAATTACCGAGTAATTAGCAATTAAAGATTAACCAATCAAAAAAATGCGTTAGATAGCCGACAGTTCATGTGCCATCGCTAAGAGTGTGTGAGAATACAAGTTCAGAACGTATAATTTCCCCTCCGTTTATTTTTGTAGGAGGCTTCGACTCTTTGGTGCAACTTCACACTTAAACGAGATTCGAAAATTAAAAAGTAACTTTTTCGTAGCAACCAAATTAGAAAACATTGCTCAACGAGTTAATTCACGGAATTCGTTGAATTTAGGGAATTTATGGAATTCCACGGAATTTATGGAATTCACGGAATGCACGAAATTCATGAAATTCACGGAATTCACGAACTTCAAAGAATTCGTGGAATTCAGACTGTCGGTACCAGTAAAAAACATTTTCGGTACCGGTAAAAAAAATACCGGTACCGACAATTTTTTTTACCGGTTTTTGAACCGTACATGAAATTCAAGGAATTCAAGGAGCTCACGGACTTTCTAACACTTCATGGGGGCGGGAAGGAAACCCTGTGTCTGGTCACAGAAATAATGTTGGTCAAAGCTCGATCCCTGCATCTCTCTGATCCGTCTTCTGGGATTAATCACTAAAATAAGTTCAGTTTTACCACCAACCTTTTCTAATTCTTTTTTAGTCTGCGACATCGACTAGCAAGATGGTACCGGCTTTGCATACACAACCTTTTAAATACTATAAATTCTTCCGAATTCTCCGAATTTTGATACAATCATTGCAGTGTTTCTAATTCTTTCACAGTTAGTCTAGTTAGTCGACTGCTAAGCTAGCAGTGAATTAATATGTACTTGTTAATTGATTCCCTTGGAATTCTCACGATATTTGTAGAATTCGCTTCAAAATGTTTTTTTATTAATTTAAAGAGTTTTTAATACTTTTCAACCTATGAGAATACAGATTAAATTATTTGAAATTTAAAGATTTTTGAATTCTCCAAATTCCTCTGAATTCGCTGAATTCTACTAAATCTATCGCAAATTTCGTAAGTCTTACACAATAAGTCAAGTTAAGTCAACGGCCTAGCTACCAGTGGATGAAGATGTACTCGTCTTTTGAATTCCGCAAAGTTGTCACGAATTCTGTGGAATACCTTTCAACACTTTAGAATTAATTTAAAGAATTTCAAATACTTTTCACGCTATGAAAATACGCAATCAGTAGTTTAGAATATGTAGAAAGACTCATAAATCCTATAAATTCTACAGAATTTTTCTGAATTCTAATAATATCATAGCACTATTCCTAATTATTTCCCAATTAGTCAAGTTAGGGAGTCGGCGTAGGTACGACTGAAGGAAGATACAATACTTTTGAATTAATCAAAAGATTTTTGAACTCTAGTTTTCGACTAGAGACTTCAAAAAAGCGTGTTCTTTTTTGACGGAAGAAGTTCACGACCTTTTAGAAAAGTGTAAACTGTTTAAAATTTGCTATCTTTGATTTTATAAGCGAAAATAAGAAATTAGCTTTGACAGACATCATCAACCGTCTTCTTCTCAAGTTTTTTCAGTACTTTTTCGTATGCAGAGTCCAATTAAGGGAGCCTGGTTTTGACGGGAGGCACTTACGAGCTTAAAAAAAATGGTTAAGTATTTAAAATTTACAATCTTCTCTCTCAATCTGAATCAGTGAAAAGTCACTGATTGTCAGTGAAATCTCACTGATTCAAATAGCTAGAATCCGGTCACTGCCAAACAGTGAAAAGTTACTTATTCATTCAGTTAAAGTTTAACTTTTGAGAGTTGGCAGCACTGCACCACGTCAATTTAGCAGTCATAATAAAATAAGATTTTAGTAGATTCAATGAAATAATCATAGTAAAAACTTAAAACCCATAAATGTGATCAAATATGAAAAAATGTGAAAAGATTTGATGCTTCTAAATGACAAAAAACCTCACATATTTCTTTACTTTCAAGATTCGACTGTCATGTACACACCCGTCAAGTAATTACTTTTTATACGAGTTAGAGTATATTTTTCCCGCAGTAAATTCAGCACACTTACAGTCCGAAAATTCAAAAATTTATTTCTCAAAATAGAATAGGAGAACCTAAACTAGCGTGTTATTTTTTGACGGGAGATGTTTACGAGCTTCTAGAAAAGTGTGAATTTGATTAAAATTTACTATCTTGGTTTCTATAAGCGAAAATAAGGAACTAGTTTTGACAGACATCAACAATCGTCTTTTACCCAATTTTTTTCACTAGTTTTTCGTCTGTAGAATCCAATGAAGAGAGCCTGGACAGGACACTCACGAGCTTAAAAAATTGCTTAATATTTAAAATTTACAATCTTGGTTTTTGTAACCGAAAAGAACTAACTAGCTTCGAAAGACATTTTCAATCGTTGAAAAGGTGTATAAAAGCCAGTTTCTTATTTTCGCTTATAAAAACCAAGACAGTAAATGTTAAACAATTCACACTATTCTAGAAGCGGTTAAAGAAAGCAAGATTGTAAATGTTGTTGAGGATTAACAGGATCCGTAGGTCGAATAAATAAAACAAATTATTTATATATCAAAATGAACGTCCGTATATTCAATTTAAGATACAAAACAGGGACCGACAAGATGAACGTGGTTGATAATAATAAAAAACTGAGTGTTGTTAAACATATAAAAATCGTGGAACAAGTTCGTTAAGTGACGACACCTATATTATAAAATAGGGCGCAAATTGTAATCTCCAACAAATGTTAAATACCAAGCAATTTTGTTGAAGCTTGTGAGTGTCTCTCATCAAAACCAAGCTCTCTTCATTGGATTCTGCAGACGAAAGAATACTGAAAAAACTTGAGAAAAAGGCGATTGATAATATCTGTCAAAGCTACTTCCTTATTTTCGCTTATAAAAACCAAGATAGTGAATTTTTTAACAATTCACACTTCTCTGAAAGCTCGTAAACTTCTCCCGTCGAAAAAGAACACGCTTGTTTAGATTCTCCAGTCGAAAAACTACTGAAAAATCTTAGGGAAAAGACGATTGAAAATGTCTATCAAAGCCAGTTCCTTATTTTCGGTTATAAAAAGCAAGACTAAATGTTTTTAAAATTCAAAGAATTCAGTGTTTGCTCTCATTGCTTCAAAGTTTTCAAAAATTCTTCAAGTGAATTCAGAACTTTTGAGGGGAATTCTACGCAATTCGAGGGAATTCCGCAGAATTCAAATAACGATTACATTTTCATTCAGCGGTAGCTAAGCCGTCGAAATAACTTGACTAATTTAGAAAGAATTAGGAATAGTGCTATTGTTTTAGTAGAATCCTGAAGAATTCAGGGGAATTTGTAGAATTTATGAGCCTTTCAATTACGAATAATGCAATATGTATTATGGTAGCTTAAAAAGTATTTAAAAATGTTTTGAATAATTTGAAAGTATTGAATGTAGTTCTAAAGAATTTGACAGAATTGTGTGTAATTCAAATAAAGGGTTCATCTGCCTTCAGCCGTACCTACGCCGCCTCCCTAACTTGACTAATTGGGAAATAATTAGGAAAAGTGCTATGATTTTATTAGAATTCAGAACAATTCTGAAGAATTTATAGGATTTATGAGTTTTTCTACATATTCTAAACTGTTCATTGCGTATTTTCATAGTGTGAAAAGTATTTAAAATTCTTTCAATTAATTCTAAAGCGTTGGAAGGTATTCCACAGAATTCGTGACAACTTTGCGGAATTCGAAAGACGAGTACATCTTCATTCACTGGTAGCTAAGCCGTCGTCTTAACTTGACTTATTGGTTAAGACTTACGAAATTTGCGATGGATTTAGTAGAATTCAGCGAATTCAGAGGAATTTGGACAATTAAATATCTTTAAATTTCAAATAATTTAATCTGTATTCTTATAGGTTGAAAAGTAATCAAAGCTCTTCAAATTATTTTAAAAAAAAACATTTTGAAGTGAATTCTACAAAATTCGTGAGAATTCTGCGGGATTTAATTAACAAGTACATCTTCATTCACTGCTAGCTGCAGTCAACTAACTAGACTAATAGTGAAAGAATTAGAAATACTGCAATGATTGTATCAAACTTCGGAGAATTCGGAGGAATTTACAGCATTTGAAAGGTTGTGTATGCAAAACCGGTGCCGGTAAAAAAAATTGTCAGTACCGGTAAAAAAAATTTGTCGGTAGCTGTAATCAAAATTGTCGATAGAGCTTAAACTGCCGGCAAAAATATTTAAAAATTTATTTTTCTCCCATGTGTTTATTGATACTGTTTGATCCTCAATATCGGCCATCTTGCTGGTTGACGTCACAGACCAAAAAAAATTAGAAAATGTTAGGGGTAAGACTGAACTTATTTCTGTGATTCATCACAGAAGACGAATTAGAGAGATGCAGGGATAGGGCTTTGACCAACATTATTTCTGCTACTAGTCACAGGGGTGCCTTGCGCCCCCCAGGGGGATATTGAAAAGGGGTACTTGTTTGACCAACATTATTTCTATGACCAGTCACAGGGGTGCCTTCCAGCACCCACGAAGTGTCGGAAAGGGGTAGGGGTTTGACCATCATTAATTCTGTGTCCAGTCACAGGGGCACCATCCAGCCGCCACGAGCTGTTGGAAGGGGTTAATTTCATGAATTCCTTAAATTTCGTTAATTCCCTGAATTCTGTGAATTTCTTGAATTCCGTGCATTCAGTGAATTCCTTGAATTTACGGTTCAAAAACCGGTAAAAAAATGGTCGGTACCGGTAATTTTTTTACCGGTACCGACAGTGTGAATTCCACGAATTCTTTGAATTTCGTGAATTCCGAGAATTCTTGGAATTCCGTGAATTCCGAAAATTCTTTGAATTCCGTGAATTCCATGGATTTCGTGAATTCTGTGAATTCCATAAATTCCGTGAATTACATAAATTCCATGTGTTCCGTGAATTCCATGAATTCCGCGAAATCCATGAATTCCATGAATTCTATGAATTCCCTTTCGTCAACTCCGTTAATTCCATGAATTCTTTGAATTCCATGAACTCCTTGAGTTCCATGAATTCCTTAAATTCCGTAAATTCCTTGAATTCCATAAATTCCTTGAATTTCATGTACGATTCAAAAACCGGTACCGACAATTTTTTTACCCGTACCGACAGTTTATACACTTCGTATTTAAAAGTCTTGAAAATCTAAATAATTCAATGTATTCAAAAGTGTTTTGGGTAATTCAAAAATGTTAAAGTAATTATTTTTACAGAACTAGAAGGAATTCTGCGGAATACTAAGAATTCAGGAGGATTCTACAGATTTCAAACAACGCATGCATCTTAATTAACTCGTCGAGAAATGTTTTCTAATTTGGTTGCTACGAAAAATATACTTTTTAATTTTCGAATCTCGTTTAAGCGTGAAGTTGCACCAAAGAGTCAAAACCTCCTACAAAAATAAACGGAGAGGAAATTATACGTTCTGAACTTGTATTCTCACACACTCTTAGCGATTGCACATGGACTGTCGGCTATCTAACGCATGTTTTTGATTGGATAACCTGTAATTGCTAATTACTCAGTAATTATGCATTTAATCAAATTTTTTTATTGATCATTTTCTACTCAGTTTTTCACAAGGAATCAGAAAATATAAATATGTATTTTGAATACATGGACACCCTGTATATATATTAGGGTGGTCCAAAAAACGCTTTTCGAGCTACAGGGCAAATCCCCCCACCAAAAGTTTCCATTTCCGGAGAAAAAAATCCGTAATTTTTTTTTTCTTCGTAATTTGAATATTAACACGTGCCACCGGGCACTTCAAAATCCCATTTAATTAACATGGGGAAATATTGGATTTTCGAAAAATTGAACTCATACTTCAGGGTTTGATCGAAACGTGCCAAACATTTGAGGGATTGAAGTGAAGTACCTATGAAATAAAAGCATACTAATAACTTTCATTTTTAACCCACCCTTACCCCTCCCACAGCGCCCCAAATATGACCCAAAAATCAAAAAACTACATTTTTACGTATTATTGTTACTTTTTAGCAATTTCCGTCGTCTTTTTCATACAAATAATTATTAATGGACAATTCGAATATTTTCCATAACTTTTTAAACAATTTTTAATTGTTTAAACAAATGTAACTTATTTAAACAATTATATATTCCCGAAAAATGTAAAAAATAATCGTATTTTTGGATTGAAATGTGATAGTTTGTCATTGTTTGGAGTAGTAATTTTTTTTTAAACATTATGTAATTATTTAAACAATTACTTATTGTTTATTCTCAAAATTTCTAAAAATTGACCCAGAGATGTCCACTTTTTTCTCAAATTGGTATCCTATGCTACTTTTTGTTGAATAATGATATAATTTTGATACATTTCTTTTAATTTCTAGTAAATTGCTATTTGTTTAAACAATTTTGATTTGCTTTAGCAGTTTTTTTCGATAACTTAAAAAAAATAAAATAAAATACATATAATTATTTTTCTGGCTGTATAGTGTACAGAAAGAATATATTAACCATTTTTTAATTGTTTAAACAAATATAATTTGTTTAAACAATTATTTTTCCAAAAATATTTTTTAAATCGTATTTTCTGAATTAAACATAATATTGAATGATCGCCAGGAGTAATAAATTCTGCTAAAAACTTTATGTTATTGTTTATACAATTAATTATTGTTTTTTTTTCAAATTTCCTTCAAATTGAGTATGGGTGGTTTACATCTTCTTTGGCGCATTACTAAATAAATCATAAAAGTCATGATGAAATTTAAATTCTAAAAGTGTATTTATTATTGCTTTCTTCATATTTTTACAATCTTTATCATAATTATATTATAAACAAGCACATTCACTAATGCAAATTATGATTCAAGTTTCAACAGATTTCTTTTTTACATTTTCATACTCGTTATAAATATTAAAACGTGTCGCTGATCTTCGTTTCAGCTTGATTCGATTATTTATCAGACTGTTTTCAAGTTATTTCTGTAATTCACATATGCAGCGTTGAACTTGTTTCAAATTTGCCGCTCGAAGACCTTTTAAAAATGGAGGTGATTGTGACGTTTTTAACCGAATTTACTACTCCTTGAAATCAGTTAATATTATGTTTAATTCAGAAAATACGATTTAAAAAATATTTTTGGAAAAATAATTGTTTAAACAAACTATATTTGTTTCAACAATTAAATAATGGTTAATATATTCTTTCTGTACACTATACAGTCAGAAAAATAATTATATGTATTTTATTTTTTTTAAGTTATCGAAAAAAAAACTGCTTAAGCAAATCAAAATTGTTTAAACAAATAGAAATTTATTAAACATTAAAAGATATGTATCAAAATTATATAATTATTCAACGAAAAGTAGCATAGGATACCAATTTGAGAAAAAAGTGGACATCTCTGGGTTAATTTTTAGAAATTTTGAAAATAAACAATAAGTAATTATTTAAATAATTACATAGTGTTTTAAAAAAAAAATTCCTACTCCAAACAATGACAAACTATCACATTTCAATCAGAAAAAAAGATGATTTTTTACATTTTTTGGGAATAAATAATTATTTAAATAAGTTACGTTTGTTTAAACAATTAAAAATTGTTTAAAAAGTCATGGAAAATATTCAAATTATCCATTAGCAATTATTCGTATGAAAAAGACGACGGAAATTGCTAAAAAGTAACAATAATACGTAAAAATGTATGTCCTCGGGTTGCGGATAGAGGGTCCCTGTACCAAGGGTTTCTGCTGAATATGGTTACAATAATTAATAAGCAGTCGCGGGGCTTCCGTTTCCAGTACCGATAGAGGTTACACGGTGTTTTTCGAGTGCGATCATTTTTTGGCTGGGGAGAAGTGAAAAGTTGAGTAAGTACGGTGAGGGTGTGGAGAGTGAGGGGACTGGAGTGAAAGTGCAAGTGTGAATGAAGGGAACGGTAGAAAGTGCGAATTTAATGAAAAAAAGATAAAAATTGACAAGAGTTGATTTTGAGGTTAGGTTCGTTTCGGCGGGACACTAGGCTTTTTGGAAGAGGGTGCGAGTTCGAAGGGTGTGAAGGGGGAAGGAGTAGAGGTGGCCGCACATTGCCAAAATAAATCAGGATAAGAGGGTGAGTTTTGCGTAAGTTTTTTAAAGTTTGGGGTTGTGAGAAAAAGTGACGGGTGTGGAAGGGAGGAGACAGGAGTGGGAGAGTAGAGGCTAATGGTCGGTTAACACGTAATAGCAGCATGCCGGTTACGCGAAGTCCACAGGGTGAAGCCAATAGAGATAGCGAGAGAAAAGAGAGAGAGGATAGCGTAGCTGTCGAGGCAAGCAGTGAGGGGAGCGCAGATGATACGTTCGCTACGCCTTTGAACCCCGTAGCAACGGTCGAGTCGAGTCGAGGAAGGGGCCATAAGCGCGGGAGGCCCACTAAATTTGAAAGATTTAGATCAAGAAGTTCGGGGTCGAGAGATCTTCTTCACAGGTGGCAACAGTCGGCGAGCGCGATTAGCAGCGAGAGCGTGAATAGTGAAGGGGAAAAAACGGGGGACGATAAAAGGAAAAGGGAACGTGTGGGCGAAGATGCGGAGAGGGGCAATGAAATTAAAAAAGTTAAAACAAAGAAAAGAACACCGGATAGAGATAGGGATGAAGGGAATATGTTGGCAAAATTAGAAGCTCTTATAAAGGGGTTTAGAGAGGAGACTTGCGGAAGATTGGATGAGGCTTGCGAAAGGCTGAATGAGATGCAGAGGCAAGGGGAGGGGGTAAAAGACGAAGTAAGAAAAGTGAGACAAAAGTGGGAAGAATGGGATGAATTATGGAAAGGAGAGAAAGAGAACGTATGGAACAAATTGGAAAGCATAGAGAATAGACAGAGAGAGAATGAGGAGGATAGAAAAAGGGATATGAAATTGCTAGAAGAGAGAGTGAGCAAACTAGAACTAAGGAATGAGCATAAGGTTGAAGAGAAAGGCAGTTTGTACGAAGCGAGAGAGTGTGAGGTGGTTAGGCATGAGCAGAATGAAAGGTGGCGCTTGAGACTCATTGAGGTTGAAAGAAGAATGGAAGAAGAAGAGAGAGTGAAGAGGAAAAGGAATATAATAGTGAAGGGTTTGAAAGTGGACAGTGAAAAGGAAGAAGAAGAGATTGGGAAGCTGATGAGAGACATCGGCGCGCAAGTTAGAGTAGAAGGTGTAAGAAGACTAGGAGGGAAGGAAGAGGGGAAAGAATGTCTGTTTTTAGTGAAATTAGGAAGTGAGGAGGATAAACATGAAGTTATGGAGAAGAAGAAGTTATTGAAAGGGAGAAAAGAAAGAATCGAAGGAGATCTGACGTGGCGGGAAAGGAGAAGAAAGTGGATAATCGACCGAAAGGCATGGACTGAGAGGAGTAAAGGTAATAGGGTAAGGATAGGGAGAGATAGGATATGGGTAAACGGAGATATATGGATTTGGGACGATGAAATAGAAGATCTGAGGGAGGGTAGGAAATGGGTAATGAATAAAGGGGACAAGACAGAGGAAAGGGGGAATGCAAGTATCACGGGGGGGTTTTAAAACGACGAGAGGACTTGAATGCAAGGAAGAAAGGTGATAAATGCAATAAGGGCGACGTGAAAGTAGCGTTCTGGAACGTTTCAGGACTAAAAAACAAGGACAAAGGATTTTGGGGAGAATTGCAGAAGTGGGATGTGATAATGATGAGTGAGACGTGGGTAGATGAGAAAGAATGGAAAGGCATGAAAAGAATATTACCGAAAGCATATGAGTGGAAGATGCAAGCAGCGAGAAAGGAGCATGTAAAAGGGAGAGGAATGGGTGGCATGGTGTCAGGGGTAAGAAAGGAACTGGTGGTAGAGGAAGAAAAGGGAGAGTATGTAGAAGAAAAGGACGGAACAATGGTTAGAAGAATAAAATTAGGAAAAGTTATTATGGATGTAGTATGCGTGTACAGAAGAAGAGGCGAAGAGGGAGGATGGAGAACAATAAGGAAATGGACAGAGGAAAAAGATGAGAGGTTGGTCCTAATAGGGGGGGACTTGAATGCATGGACCGGGGAACAAGGAGGAGAGGTATGGGATAGTGAAAAGGAGATGTTCATGAGAAATTCAAAGCAAAAAGAAACGGACCGGGAGGGAAGGAGGCTTCTGGATTTGTTGGGAGAAGCGGGATGGTTCATTTGTAACGGCAATACCAAGGGGGATGAAGAAGGGGAATATACGTA
>CAKNYM010035415.1:0-17635 GCA_932195095.1 Andricus curvator
AGTAATTTTACTAATTGTTTACTGAATATTACGTATTATTTGGTAAAGTTAGCAACTCGCTAGGTAAAAATCCATTCGCAGGTTCGAAATTTCACCACTAGGTAGGAATGTTACGGTCGACATTTTAAAATTCCCAGCAGAGTGGGATTTTACTTTTCGTTGCGGAAAGTTACCACGTTCGTGCAGGGTTCTTTTATTTCCGTCGCCTGGCGATGTAACATTTTGTTGATTTTTTTTACAGTGTATAGTCTACCTCCATGGGACTGCGCCCTTATCGCTAAATGCATGGTCATTTGCGCATGCGCAGTATGAAGTTTCTACCATAATCGGAAGTTACTAATTACGGTTACTTAAAACTTATAACTAACGAAACTAAGATAAAAATAATTAAATTAAGCCGAAACTAATTAAACTAAGATAAAACTATTTAAATTAAGTTAAAAATAATTAAACCAAGATAAAAGTAATTAAATTAGGTAAAAAATAATTAAACTAAGATAAAACCAATTTTAGATAAAAATACTTAATAACTTGAATAATTAAATAATAAACTGAATAATTTATTGACTTATTCTAACAGGATAGGGAATTAGGATTAAATACACATAGTTTTTATTCGTTTAGTATACATTTTTATTCAACAACAATCTTAAACTAGTTTTAATAGATCACATTCATTATAAAAAATCTTGAACTAGATTTATAAAAGTATTCACTAACATATTCCATGTTTTTGACGCAATTTATTAATAATTGCTTGACACACAGGGCTTTGTAGTGAATGCTTACTATTAATACAAAATTGCAGCTCATACACAAGATCGTTCTGATCCGTATGAAGCAATATACAATGTTCTAGATAGGATAGCTCCTCATCCTCCTCATCCTCCTCATTATCATCATCTTCATCCTCCTCCTCCCCCTCCTCCTCATCATTATCCTCCTCTTCCTCCTCATCATTATCCTCCTCCTCCTCCTCCTCCTCCTCCTCCTCCTCCTCCTCCTCCTCATTATCATCATCATAATCATCATTATCCTCCTCCGTATTATCATCATCATCATTGTCCTCCTCCTCCTCCTCTTCCTCCTC
This sequence comes from Andricus curvator, assembly GCA_932195095.1. NCBI lineage: Eukaryota > Metazoa > Arthropoda > Insecta > Hymenoptera > Cynipidae > Andricus > Andricus curvator. Next base: position 1,091 of record CAKNYM010035415.1, read on the forward strand.
ATATAACTAATGAAACTAAGATAAAAATAATTAAATTAAGCCGAAACTAATTAAACCAAGTTAAAACTAATTAAATTAAGTAAAAATAATTAAACCAAGATAAAAGTAATTAAATTAAGTAAAGACTAATTAAACTAAGAAAAAACCAATTTTAGATAAAAATAATTAATAACTTGAATAATTAAATAATAAATAATTAATTTATTGACTTATTCTAAAAGGATAGAGAATTAGGATTAAATACACATAGTTTTATTCGCTTAATATAAATTTTTATTCAACAACAATCTTAAACTAGTTTTTTTGTCCGACCCCCCTTGAAAACGCGCCATTGCATGCACGTAAAGCAGGCGTGAAGTGGCGACTTGCAGCCAGTGACGTTTGCGAATGCGCACTCCGTCGCCGGGCCAACAAAAACTTTATGCCCGCTATACATGAAAGTTTACGCCCGCTACACATACGCTGCACTGAGCGAAAATGAGGGTGGCATCCCATGATTGCAGAATTGCGTTGCGTTTTGCATCAAATAACTAGACATTTCAACTAATGATATTCTCCTAGTAATCACGGAAACACTGTCATTGGCTGAAATCTCTAGTGATTTGACGCATTACGCAACGCCATTCTGCTATCATAGGACGCCAGCGCCACCCTGAGTTTCGAGAGTAGTCTCGAATGGTTTGGAGCGTCAAACAACAAAGTGAGGATCAGAGAGAATCAGTGAGAATATGGAGAAAAGAAATGATAAACATGGAAGTGAGAATGAAAATTCGTGCACGCCCGAAGAAATTCGAGATATAGCTGATACTGTAACTGACCAGTCGTTGCCTTTTAAGGCCATGTGACGAGTGGGTCACGTGACCGGATTCCTACCTTACCGATACCTTTTTTATTTGTTAACTTATTTTCACACGAATAGCCACACCGAGTTGAAAATTTGGGATAATAAATAAGAAGCTCTAAAAAAGGTGGGTCTAGAACTAAATTTTTATAATTATGAAATAAGTTTTTTTTGTAAATAATTTTTTTTCGCTTTTTTCATGATTATTAAAATTTAGGACCAGGCCCAACTTTCTTAGTGCTTCTTATTTATTATCCCAAAAATTCAACTCGATGTGGCTATTCGTGTGAAAATAAGATAACAAATAAAAAAGTGGCGATAACGTAGGAATCCGGTCACGTGACCCACTCGTCACATGGCCTTAAATCACGAGAAATTTACAAAGCGACTTACCTAACCTATACGGAATGGAAAGCCTCAAATCAAATTAATTTGACATCGCAGAATGTTTTGAAAGCTTATTTCGTTCATTTGTCTGACGAATACGCGCCCCTTACTCTATGGTCGAAATGGTCGATGCTCAAAAGCACCATAATTAACAAAGAAGGAAAAGACATCATTCAAACAATTTACAGCTTTCCTGAAAAGGAAATCTAATGGCTATAAAGGAAAGAAGTCAAAGGTTTTTTTTCATCGGAGAAAGTCGAGCAATTTCTCAAGGAAGCTCGGGATGATAAATTTCTAGCCACTAAGGTAATTTTATATTTAAATTAAACTTCTTATATGTAAAAAAGTTACATGCTTTTTTCAGAATTCTTATTTTTTGGTTGGAAAAAATCAATCACTTGGTTAAAAGTTAAAATATTATAATAAAAATTCATTTTTTGCTTCAGGATTCAAAAATTTAGTGGAAAATTCGTCCTTTTTTTGGAGAAAATTAATCTTCTTGGTTGAAAATTCATCCTTTTGATTAAAAATGTATCTCGTTGGTTGAAAATGTGCCTATTTTGTTGAAAATTCGTCTGTTTTTGGTTGAATTCAAATGTCTTTTATTTTAAATTTATATATTTTTCGACGTGGTGGAACCTGGCGTGCTTAAGTCGGATGCTGCCGAGATGAAGAGGAAATTCGGAAACTCACAGGATGAGCTGAGAGTAGAGCACAGAAAGGAACGGTTGTGCCTTAAAAAAATAATGGAGATTTGCGAATCAAGAAAGGACATGGATCCGGATCTGATGCAACAAGTGGAGGATGCTCAAACAGCCATGACCCAAGCTGGATATAAGTTTAGAAACTTAAATCGACAGGTTGGGTTTTATGAAGAGATCATTAATAGGGTGCTCAGAGAGAAGATAGGCGAGAAGATCAGAGAGAATTCTCTCTTGAGCTCCACCTTTGGAGAAAACGGCTTCCGTCAGCACGCAGACGGAGCCGCAGAAACTGCCGGATGAAGCGACGGACACGCGCAAGCGGGAGAGGGAAATAACCCTCAGCCCGCCCAGCCGATCTGGAGCTGAGAAGCCAGCCCTGAAAAAGACCAGGACACAGGAAGGTGTCGCCTGGTCTAAGGTTGGCAGGAGAAGGAGGAGCAAGAAGGAGAGGACAGAGGAGAAGAAGAAGGATAAGCAGGAGGTGGTGCCCCAAAGGGACATTGTGCCCGATAAGGGACAAGCCCCCAAGACGAAGAAGACGAGAATCCTTCGGGAGGCCGTGACAATCACGCCAGCCCCGGGGATGAAATACGCGGATGTCCTGAGGGACATCCAGAAGAAGGTGAAGCCTGAGGACCATGGCGTAAATGTCAAGTCCATTAGGCATACGAGGACGGGCGATGTCCTCATCGAGGTGGGTGCCAAGGCGGAGGAGCGGCAGCACTTCGGTGATGCCATTTCGGAGGCCCTCAGACGAGGCGGGTGTGTCCGACACCTCGTCCCAAGGGCGCAGGTGGTGGTCTAAGACTTAGTCGCGACCACGGAGGCTGCTGATGTGGAGGCAGCTGTGAGTACGGCCCTGGGAGAGCAGCTTGGCTCTCCACCTAGGGTCAGCCTCACCAAAACAAGCAGCAGAGACTGCATCCTAGCTTTCGTCGAGCTGGAGGCGGCCGCTGCTGCCAAAATGGAGAAGATCGCCCGACTGAAGGTAGGATGGGTGAACTGCCGGGTAAAAGCGCATAGCACCGAAACCCGGTGCTACAGGCGCCACTCTCTGGGGCACGTTGCGCGAGAGTGTGCGGCAGAAGATCGCAGCAAATGCTGCAGGAGATGCCTCCAAGAGGGCCATAAGGCAGCGGAGTGCCAGAATCTGGCAACACCCCGCCCGCCGGCTACTGCCAGGAGGAAAATGTAGAAGAGGTCAAATAAAGAAGAAGTCCAGGTTGATAAGATAGATGAGCGCCGAGGTACGGCGAAATGGCCTTACTCCCCTGTTCCTGAAGTAATGCGAAAGCGGTTCCGGGAACATGGGTTGGCAGGTACAAAGGAGTTCGTTAGTGGGTATTGCTGTTTAGGTTGAGTCCCACACTCACCTTCGTTCCTTAAGGGCTCACGGCCCATAAAGTTCGAATGTCGTCAGTGCATAAAGCATTTTCAATTCTCCTTTTCAAAAAAAAAGCAGAAGCCCTAGCAGGCAAAGAAATGGCACCCCCTGAAGTAATGCGAAAACGGTTCCGGGGGGATTCCTGCCAAGGAGAAAGGGTGGTGGTTTTTAGTGGGTCCCTTGGTGACATTATTATAATAACAAAGTTGATTTCGTATAATGTATAATTATACGCAAGGTATAATTGAATATTATATATGTCAGTCATTGTAGTAAAAGCCCTCGTAACAAAAAATCCTCCTCCTCATTATCATCATGATTATCCTTCTCCTCATCTATCTCTTCCTCATTTATGTTCTCTTCTGCCATCTCTGGTTCATCTATCTCCTCTTCATCCATCTACTCATGATTTAGCTTATCTTCTTAATCTCATCACTATCTATATCATGCTTCTCAGTAACATCCTCCTATTATAGGAGAAGGAGGTGGAGGAAGAGGAGGATAATGATGATGATAATGAGGAGGAGGAGAATAATGATAATGATGAGGAGGAGTAGGAGTAGGAGGAGGACAATGATGAGGAGGAGGATAATGAGGAGGAGGATGAAGATGATGATAATGAGGAGGAGGAGGAGCTATCCTATCTTGAACGCTGTACATTGTATTGTATATTTTATATTGTATTGTATATGTATTGTATATTGTATATATTCATACGGATCCAAACGATCTTGAGTTTGAGCTGCAATTTTGTATTAATAGTAAGCATTCACTACAAAGCCCTGTGTATCAAGCAATTATTAATAAATTGCGTGAAAAAAATTTAATATATTAGTGAATACTTTTATAAATCTAGGTCAAGATCTTTTATAATGAATGTGATCTATTAAAACTAGTTTAGGATTGTTGTTGAATAAAAATGTATATTAAACAAATAAAACTATGTGTATTCAATCATAATTTCCTATCCTGTTAGAATAAGTCGGCTGAGGGGGTTTAACCCCCCCCCCCAGAAACTTCGTAATCACATCTGTTATTATGCTGGAAAACTTCATTCTATTTCCAACAGCTTGTGTCTATGTTCTAAAAGCTCTGTTATTTGCCATAAATGCTAATGAAAAAGAGGGATTATATAGAGTATAAACACCATAATAATCTGGTGCGTCTATTCTTCATGTTACCTGCGAAAATGAAGGCTGTAAACTGTAGATTTTCACATTTAAAATTAAGTAAACTCAAAGGCCAACGCCATGAAACAAGATTTTAGCTGTTTTTGAATGCAAATTATTTATAATACATAAAATTCTACTTCAAACTAATAACTAGAAGTTTACATGAATTGCTTAAACAATTTATTATTGTTTTTAGCAACTTTCTCTTCGAATAGATTTAAAAAGTCGCGCTTACTTATTTTCAACTTTTCAATTAGAGTGAGGCAATAATCAATTAAATTTACCGGAAATAATTTATTATTATTTATGATATTGCTAGAAAGTTGTAGATTTTTCTAAAAATTTTCACTTTTTCTAGAATTTTCAATTTGATTGAGGTAATAATCAATTCAAGTTAACATACATAATTGTTTAAACAATTCATTGTTATTTTAAATAATATTTCCTTTCGATAATGCCAGAAATTTGCGATTTTTTCTAAAATATTCCAATTTTTGTTCACTTTTCGCTTCGAGTGACTTAATAATTAGTTTATGTCAACTTTTCATTTTATAAGGTAATAACTAATGTAAGTTAATGAACATAATTTTTTAAACAGTTTATTATTGAAATGGGTATATTTCATTTTCAAAGAAAAAGTGTAACATCTGCGCTTATGGTTCTCGTCAACATTAAATGCGTTTTTTTCGAAAAGCAGTTTTTCGAAGTTCCAACTTCAAAAATGCCCCGGCGACTTATTTTTCAACCTAAAGGGTTCGTCTTGGGCTTAATATTCTACCCAAACAGACAGTTGAATTTAAAACTAAAACAATCGCTTTTCAACCAACAATAATATAGGTACATTTGCATAATAGTTGCACTTTTTGACCAAAGAGACGGATCTTCAACTATTAACATTAATTGTTACTTAGGAACTTGTAACTTTCAACGAAGTAGTTGTCTCTTCAATCAAGAAGATTCATTTGCCAGAAAAGAAATTTTTCATAAGCTTTCAAGATAAATTAGTTGCATTTTCAAAGAAGCACGATCAACTGTTACCTGAAAATGGAAAAGCTTTGTTATCAGAAAACAAATTAATGTCCAAAAAAATTAAAGATTTGTGAACAAAATAGTTCAATCATTGATTAATAAAATTAATTTAGCACCAAATAATTCAACTTTTGACTTGAACATTCGACTATTTTGTTTTTGGTTGGACTTCAATTGTTTTCGTCGCAAATTTTACCATTTCTTTGAACATTCATCTTTGTACTTTTGGGTGGAAAATTGTACCGTTTTTTTTAAGATGTCTCCTTTTTGGTTGAATTTGACTATGTAGTTCTCATTCAAAATCAAAATATAGTTTGTCTGGCATGTCACCTATACTATACTTTTCGCTGACAATTCATCTTTTCGATTAAAATGACATGCATCATTATTGAAACTTTTCAGTATTTGATTGAAAAGTAATTCCACCTGTTAAAGATTCATCTCCTCAGATAAGGAACATAAATTGCTGAAAATTCGTGACAATTCAACTGTTTGAATTTTTGAAAATTACTCTATTTTGGTGGAACTCAACTTTTTTTTATTTGAAATAAAAAAAACTTTTTATTGTCTTTGTGGGTTGGAATAACAACTATACTATTTTTTATTGACAATACATTTTTTTGCTTGCAAATTGAACAACTTGGTTACATTTGTTTTCTTGCATTACTGAGAAATGTTTCTTGGTTGGAAATTTAAAATCGGTTAAAAAATCGTCTTCTTTTTTGTTGTCAAATTCACATCTTTTTCGGAAAATTCAATATTTTAAAAAAAAATGAAACTGTTTCCTTGAAAATCAATCTGTTTTGTTTAAGAATTCACCTTCTGTTTTTGCAACTTCATCTTATTCGGTAAAAAATTAATGTTGTTAGTATAATTATTAGTAATCCATTCCGTTGAAAATGAAACTGCTTTGGTGCATATTCTTAGTTTTTGGATGAAGTTTACTGTTCTTGATTTACAATTGCAATTTTTTTTCTTTTTTCAAATATTGCCAGTATTGCAGTTCTCGTTCAGAATTCTTTTTTTTTAAAGAAAACGTTTTTAAAAAGTTTTAAAAAAGTTTTAAAGTTTTAAAAGTTTTTTTTAAAGTTATTTTTAAAAAGTTTTTTTTAAAGTTTTACAAATTTACTTTAATTTAAATTTCATTTTTTCAACTGACAGTACAACTATTTCGTTGAGATTCCACGTGTAAAGCTTGACTTTTTTGGTTGAATTTAATTGGGTTTAAGGTAATAATACATCTTTTTCGGTTTCACTATGAAATATGATAATTTGTGATGAAAATTCATCTTTTAAGGTTGAAAATTCAACCACTAGGTTACAATGTACAGTACTTCCTTAAAAATTCCTCTCTATGGTTGAAAAGTCATTCATTTGTGTGAAAACCCATTTTTCGGTTACAATGTATCTTCGTTGGTGAAAAATTGCATCTTTTTCATTAAAAGTGGAACTGTTTGACTAGAAATTAATCTGTTTTTGGTGAAGATTCAACTATTTTCTTAACAATTGGTCGTGGTTGGATGAATTATGCTGCTGTTGATTTCAAATTAAAACATTTTCCGTCGAAACGTTTAAAGTATTATAATTATTCTAAACAATTTACATATTTTTATGGGAAATTGCAATACACTGGTAAGGATTCATTTTTTTGGTAGCAGATTCATTTCATTGGTTCAAAGTTCAACTACTGATAATTTTTCTACAAATAATGTCGTACAATTTTTTCCTCATTACAGGAATTATGGGAACAAAACAATCGCGAAGAAACTGTGAGAAATTCATTATCGGAACATGATTATATCATAGTAATAATAATAATAATTATTATTATTGAATGATACTTCTTTCACAAGGTTCCGATTAGGTTCCATTCGTACTTGCCCTTGACTTGAACCAAGTACAATTTACTTGATTCAAGAACAATTCCTTTTCCGTGTAATATATACTACAATGTATGTGATATGATTAAACCCGTTGTGATCAGCGTGCATTATGTTATAATTTGTAATGAATTATCCAATGAATTTTACAAATGATAACTACAATAGTAATCAATACTTTCGTGTTATAGAACCATATTATAGGTTACATGTAAGTATTGGGCTATCAGTAATAAATAAATCAAATGAAAGAGATAAATGACATTTACTGTGACTTCATTGGAATTCGTGAAATGTAAAGGTTTTTATTTTCAGAAGAGAAATATAAATACAAGGCAAAGAAATTTCTAACAAGACTATTACATCAGAGTTACCTGACCAGTCATATTTAAAGACCAGATTGCTAAACTTGTAATATCTTTAACCGGAAATCTTTTATAAGCGGAATCCAACAGTTTATAATGAAAATAAAAATTTCCAAATTTCTTCTTCCTTGGACTTATCGAAAGTGATGTAAATTTCTAGACTGTTGTTACGTAATTTAAGCACAGTCCAGTACCGCGGCCCAAACTGTTCCTGGCTCCCTGACTACTATGGAAAATGATTTAACGAAACGGTCATCGCCTTGCTCGCTTGTCTTGCCAGGCAACGAAGAACCAAAAAAGACGGATAAAGGAAATAATTAGTAACAAGCTGAAATTTGATCTAAACCCTTCCTAATAAGCTATTAATGAACCTGTAAACGTATGATGTCGATTGAACAATGGCTAAACAATTTATATTGAAAAATGGCGGCGATTATCAGTTTTTTGACTTTATCTCCGAAACGGCTAATTTTAGCAAAATTGAGCTTTTATAGAAAAATGTGCAAAATTCTTTCCTCTGCAAAAAAGGTTTTTCCTTTTTTTACATAAAAATAATAGTTTGCTCAGAAAATAGAAAAAACGACTTATTTTTGTGGTTTACACTCGTACACGTGTCAGCTACAGTTATCCAAACAAGAAGTCCAAAATACAGATTTGATCATGATTAGGGTCTATCTCTCACGCAGTGTATGCAAAATTGCAATACGTCTATTAATTTATTAAATATTGCTAAAAAATTTCCCTATGTTTCACATTACTTTAGGCATAGTAACCGTTTTAGATTTTCGTTCATTCTTGGTAAAAAGTTTCTTTCATATTTGGACAATGCACCTGCAAATTTTCAAAAAAATCAGAAGATATTTTATTATTGTAAAAAGGTACTTTATATAACACTGTGAAAAATACTTTGAAATAGGAAAATTGGGAAGTCCCCCGCAGGTACTAAGCATGTTTTTATGACGAGAGGCAAAAAAAGTAACCTCTTGTAATGTGATCGCCACTCCGCAGGCTAGGGAAGGGATAGAATCCCTTCACCACTGTGTTATGAAGTACAGCAGTACACTGTCAACTGTACTTTTATCCGTCTACGGTTTCGTTTTATTTTGAAATGATTTATTGGTAAACGAAGTTTACATTATATTATATTATATTTTGATAACTATTCTTTCTGGGGGCTCTGTTTTTTGGTAAAAAAATACAACTTGGAACAGTTAGTTATAAGTACATACTAATGAAGCATAAAAAGTGTGGTTTACATACATAATGTTTGTAAATAAATGAACAATAATAAAGTATTTAAGCAATCTATTATTGTTTTTAGCAACTTTCTCTTAGTATAGAGTTAGAAGGTCGCGGTTTTTTTAAAAAATGTCCACTTTTTGTCCAATTTTCAATTAGAGTGATGTAATGTTAACAAACATAATTGTTCAAACAATTTTTTATTATTATTAATAATATTCTCTCAGAATAATGCTAGAAAATTGCAGTTTTGAAAAAAAATTTTAACTTTTTGTACAATTTTTAATAATAGTAAGGTCAACAATTAATTGAAGTTGACAAAATTAATTGTTGAAACAATTTATTATTATTATTAATAAATAATGCTATAAAGTTGCGGTTTTTTCTGAAATTTTTAACTATTTGTGTACTTTTCACTTGCAGTGAGTTAATAATTAATTCAATGCATCAAAAATAATTATTTTTGATAACTATCTTCTTCTTTATTGATGCTAGATAGTTGCGGTTTCTTCTGAATTTGTTTAGTTTATATCCACATTTTTGTACAGATATTGCAAATGGTCTTATTAACAGCATGTACAAAATTTAAAGTTCTGCGACTTATATATAAGTGGAAAAATAACAATTCTGTTGGGTTCGTCAGTGCATTTCAGAGTAGACTCGGTCAGCTCGGCATCCTAAACGTTGTTTTTTGATTCGGAAAAAAATCTAAATAATGTCGATTTTTGTACAGATATTGCAAATTGTCTTATTAACAACATGTAAAAAATCTAAAGTTCTCCGACTTATATATAAGTGGAAAAATAACAATTCTGTTGAGTTCGTCAGTGTATTTCATAGTAGACTCGGTCAGTTCGGCAACCTATGAGTTGTTTTTTTGATTCGGAAAAAAATCTCACTAATGTCGATTTTTGTACAGACCTTGCAAATTGTCTTATTAACAACATGTAAAAAATCTAAAGTTCTCCGACTGAATTGTAAGCAAATAGATAGGTCTCATAATACATCTTGTAAAATTATACAAGAAATGAGAACACTATTTTCTACTGCTGTACACTGTTGGGACACAATGTTCATAGGAGTGGCCTGGGAGGATGGGACCCCGGCCGCGCAGGTCAAGACAGGAGGAAGGTCAGTAAAATCTTCACAAAAGAAGAGATAAACATCATTAGTACCCAGGATAGCACTCAGAATTTTCCGTTTTCCAATCATTCAGATATCGTTGTATGAAATGCGTTTGTACGATTCGAAGATTCGAAATTATGTTCTGAACGTTATAAAAATTTGCAGGCGGATTGTCGAAATATGAAATAATTTGTGTACGAAGTATGAGCTTTAAGTATGGAAGTGATAATAAGAAAAAAGACCCTGAAGTCAGTGAAATAAATAAACAATATTAAATGAAGTAATTGAATTATCATAATTCTGCATGTACTCTGTGAGAGATAGACCTTCATCATGCTCACATCTGTAGTTAGGACTTCTTTTCTCGAAAACTGTACCTCACAGGTGTAAAAACGTAAAATACCAAAAATGAATCGTTTTTCCTATTTTCCAAGCAAACTGTTGTTTTTATGTGAAAAAGGAAAAAACCCTTTTTTATAGAGAACAAAATTCTGCACATTTTTTTATGAAACCCTAATTTTATTAAAATTAGCCGTTTCCGAAATAATCGCGAAAAACACACAATGGCCGCTATTTTTTATTATAAAATGTTTAGCCATTGTTTAATCGATTTAGATTTTTTATATAATCATTAACAGCTTATGGAGAAGGGGTTTTGCTAATATTCAGCCTGTTACCATTTTTTTCCTTTATAAAATCCTTCGTTGCCTGGCCTAGCAGGCCCTGTTCGAATAGAGAGGAGCGAGCTTAGGAGACAGCCCGACCATGTACTCCCTGTTCACCACAGCAATTCACTTGCCGTACTTAAATTACGTAACGGATCATAGGCCCTCTCTGAGACCCCCTCCCTCCCGTAACAAACTGTAGCAAAATATTTCACCACCCCCACTCTTTCCGTGCGTGATTTTTAGCTTCCAAAAATATTTTACTAGTTATATAAGCCAACAGCCATACCACGCTGAAAAAACCAGTTCTCGTCAGATCACTGAAGTTAAGCAGCGTTGGGCGCGGTTAGCACTTGGATGGGTGACCATTCGAGAAAACTGAGTGCTGTTGGCACATCGTGGGTGTGGTGAGCCCACACTTGTAGTTATTTACTACAAATTATCAACCTAGAAACACTACCCGAATCGGATAGTGTCACGCCTACCCCGAAAGGGAAATGGCTTAATGGTATATATATATATTCAAATGCCAGAATTGTGATCTTGAAATACTCTTAACATAGAATCTTTTATAAACGGAATAAAACAGTATTTCAGATATAAATTTAAAATTTTCTAATCTATTAATTTATTGTAAACAAAAAAATTTCTTTTCTACTATAAAAGATGGCTTTTTAACAAAATACTTGAATTTTCAACAGAATAATTAAATTTTTAACATAATAGTTGAATTTTCAACCTAAAAAGATAAATTCCCAACAAAAAGTGTCATAGTTTATATTTGAATCAAAGAAGATGAAATTTATCAAAAAAAAAAGTTTTTTAAAACGAAAAAGACGAATTTTCTCTACAAAAATTTAATTTACAAACAAAAAATATGATTTCAGCAAAAAATTATTTTTCCACGACACTGGTGCATTTGTACCCAACAAAAATGAAATTTTAAACTTAGAAAATTATTTTTTTTTTACCAATAAAGGAGAATTTTCATCTAAAAAAGATCAATCTTAAAAAAATGAAAAAGTTACACTTTCAGTTGAAAAATTAATTTTAAACCAAAAAAGACTTTTCCACTAAACTGTTCAATTTTTAACCGAAGGCATAAGCTGTCAATCAGAAAAAAATAATTTTTAACAATATAGTTTAACTTTTACCCAAGTTGTTGCATTTTCAATTTAAGAAGATGAATTTTTAACAAAATATTTACACTTTCAACCAAAGAGATGAATTTTCCAGTAGAAATATAACTTATTATAGAAATATATAATATTATATGATATTATATATTATACAATATTATAAAAATATTTAAAATATAAATTTCAAACAAAAAGTAAATTTCCTACGAAATAGTTACATTTTCAACAAAGCAGTAGAATTTTCAAACAAAAGTATTACTTTTTTTTAAATTATTTTTATTTTCAACCAAACAGTTGCATTTTTATCCAAGAAAGATGAAATTTCTCTAAAAACACTTGAATGTTTAATTTAAAAAAAAAATTTTTTTTTCAAAAGTAGTTGACTTTTCATCCAGAATTGCTACCAAATCGGCTGAATGTAAAAATTAAAAAGATAAATCAACAAAAAAAGTTGAATTTTCTGTTGAAAAGATTTTAGTAGAATTTTCACGATCAAAATATGAATTTTTAACCAAGCAGTAAGTTTCTACCAAGAAAATTAAATATTCCATCGAAAAAGACGAACTTTTACCCAAAAAGGATGACTTTGTAATAAAATTGTTGAATTCTCTACCCAATAGTTGCATTTTTTTCAAAAAAGATGAAATTTCTCTTAAAACAGATTAATGTTTCTTTAAAAAGAAAACAAATCTTTAAAAAATAGTTGAATTTTCATCTAGAAAAGATTCCAGTTCTCTTTTCAACACCAAAATATTAAATTTAACCAATAAGTAAATTTTCTACAAAATAGTTGAATTTTCAAGAAAGCAGCAGAATTTTCGAAAAAAAATTATGACTTTTCATCAAAATTGTTGAATTTCAAACGAAACAGTTGCGTTTTTATCCAAAAAGATGAAATTTCTGCTAAAGCAAGTGAATTTCGAAATCAGAAAGACAAATTTTCTAAAAAGAGTTGAATTTTCAAACGAACAGTTGCATTTTTATGCAAGAAATATACAATATTTCTTCCAAAACAGATAAATTAAAAAAAAACTTTAAAAAAATAGTTAAATTTTCATCCAAAAAAGATTTCAGTTGACTTTCCAACACCAAAATAAGAATTGCAAACCATAAGTTAATTTTCTGCTAAATAGTTGAATCCTTGCAAAAAATAAAGATTACTTTTGAACCAAGCACCTGCATTTCGATCTAAGAAATTTATACTTCCACATACGAGTTATCAAATGAAAAAGGCAAGTGAAGACAAAAGTATTTTTTAATTTCCATCCCAAGAACATGTTTGTTTGACTTGTCAACATGAAAATCTGAGTTTCCAACGATCACCAAGTTTTGGACGAAGCAGTTGATTTTCCAACAAAACATTACAATTTTACACAAAACGGGACGAATTTCGAACCCAACAATTTCGTTTTGATCTGAGAAAGATGTCATATCTTAGTAGAAGGGATGATAGTACAGATGAAATTCCAAATAAAAAAGACCAATTTTCGAAAAAAAGGTTGAATTTACAACCGACAAATAGTTCTGTTTACTTTGCACCACCAAAATATCAAGTTAAAAAAGGAAGTTGAAAACAAATTGTCGAATGTTCAACAAAACAGTTGAATTGCAAGCCAAAGAGGACGATTCTTTAAAAAATCAGTTTAATTTTCCACGAAACAGCCGCATTCTTATCCAAGAAAGATGAAATGTCTAGGAAAGTAGATGAATTTTCAAATGAAAAGTACTATTATTCCTGAAACTAGTTCAATTGTTCCGCAAAAAATTTTGCAGCTGACTTTTCAATAGGACAAGATGATTTGACAACAACAAGTACATTTTCCACGAAACAGTTTAATTTTAAATGACAAAGAATGACTTTGTCAACATTTTTTACCCAACACTTCAGCAATTTCTCCAAAAGTAGATGAATTGTTAAACTGAAAATACACATTTAAAAAGAAAAACTTCAATTTTCAACCGACAAAGATTTCAGTCGACTTTTAAACATCAAAATAAGAATTTCGAACCGAAACTAAATTTTCTACGAAATAGTTGAATTTTCCACGCAACAGTTGAATTTTCTACCAAAAAGGACGACTGTGTAGGAAATTTTTTTCTTCATTTTTAACCGAGCAGTAGCATTTACATATATTCCAGAAAGATGAAATTTCGACAAAAAGAAATGACTTCTTGAAGCAAAAATTCAAGTTTTTCCATAGGACAAAGCAACTGGAAAACAAAGAAATGTTAATTAAATCACAAGGCAAATAAAGAACTAAGTAGAATATTGTATCAGGGTTACCTCAAAACTTTATTTTAACTTCATATTCACAAACCGGGCTTGTAACTTTCTTAACTCAATATGTTTTATAACCGGAACATAACAAATTGAAAGTGAAAGAAAGAATTTTCAAATTTAGTTTGCTTGTCATTTATTTACAGTTATCTCTGAAGGCATTACATTTCGATATAATGACTGCGATTTATATCGCGAATTTCAAATAATTCTCCCACCCCACCATCCCGTTAAAAATATTTAATAAAATTCCCCCCCCCCCCCCCCGGAGCCGTTGCGTAATTTAAGTGAAGTCCCGCACCGCGGACAAAACTGTTATTGGCTCCCGGATTAGGACATCGAAAAAGATTTCACGAATTCATGCCCCTTATGTAGCAACGCTTTGAATTTCATACATTTAAAGTCGAAATGTATTACATTTTCAACAAAACAGTTGAATTTGAAAAAAAAAAATATTTTCTGTCAAAAGAGAAGAATTTTCAAACTTAGAATGGAATGTTCAAGCCGATAAGTGGAATATTTGAAAAAACTTTCGACTTGAAAATCCAGAAAGATCAATTTCCCACCAAGAAGTTCAGTTTTAACCAAAACAGATGATTTTTAAACCAAATGTTTAACTTTTCAAGCAAAGAGATGAATTATCAAGCAGAACATTGCGAAAAAGTATCATCGGAAAATCATAATAATTATTATGAGTATGATATAGTGATGTTTCGATAATGAATTTCTTATAAGTTTTTGGCGATTACTTTTATTCCTATAATTCCTATGATTCCCATAATGACGGAAAAAGTAAAGGAAATTCATGATAGGAAAATCATTATAGGCGTATTATATACATTTGTATATATTTTCCTACAATAATTTTTCGTAATGGAATAGTTGAACTTTCGAACTACAAATATGAATTTTCAAACAAATACTTTAATTGTAAGTTGAAAAGTGTATTAAAAAAAATTTTACAAAGGAGTTCAAGTTTCAACAACAGAAATGTTTCTACAACCAAAAGAAGTTAATCTTTAACAGTGTAGTAAAATTTTCAACAAAATAGTTAAGTTTTCAACAAACACATATATATATATATAGGCTTTTCAGCCTTATCCTTGCACGCGGGGCTCTACAAGGATGTACTAACCCTTTTCCCTAGCTGCTCGTGGGAACAACAATGACAACAACAAACATAGTTGTAGGAAATGTGGTTCAAAACAATCGAACGCGCAGGGCTCCCGACAATGGGTCGGACAACAATGCCGACTACCCTGGAGTTGGGGGAGCCAATCAAGACGGAGTCAATCCGATTTACCGGCGGAATCTCGTTACTTTTAGGTGGACGGATCGACTCAGGGACGACCTGCTGGAGTTCTTTGATACCAGTATGGCCCCTGAACGAAAAGGTTACATGGCGCGACTGCATGCTTTGTGGTGCGAGAAACACCCAGAGCTGTCGGATTTTTCGCAAAAGCGTCTGCGAAACCGTGCCGTGGACCTCCGGAAAAGGGGTTATATAAGCGGAGCGCCTACACAACCGCAGCCAGAACAAGCCGGCAATAGATAAAGAGAGGCGACATTGAGACCAACCTCGAACAGGCATCCAATAGAGGAAGAACGATGCTTCAAGACGCGGAGAAACATCAACATTCAGGTTTCTCCCAAGCCCAAAGATCTGACTGAACTGGATGATGAGCTTCGTGGAGATTTTTCCGAAGAATCCGACCTCTGGACTATCCATTGTAGTGTGTACAATGCAGCGAGAACTTTGGCAGATGCAAACCGTAAAACAAAACCAACGGTTGATCATAAAACCAAAAGACGAATGCATGAACTTAGCAGAAAGATAGGCTGGGCAAGACAGTACGCGTCCCGCATTCAGTGTGTGATTGACTACATAACATCTGGCAGGACTTTCACTGCCAAGGTTCGACAGTTCGCGCGCGAACTGCGGATCCGTTATCACACAATCAACAAGTAAAAGCTACTGACCATCAGGCAGCATACTGTTGACAGAATACGAGTACTATCTAATGCTAGGAGAAGTCTAGAGCGGAGAGAGAGGTGGGTCAGAGAAAATCAACAGTTTTTGTCTGACCCATCTCGACTCTTCCAAGACCTTCCAGTTACTGTCGACCATCCGCCCAAACCACAGGAGGTCGAAGCATTTTGGAGAGAAGTCTACGAGGTCCAACATCCACTTGAAGAAGGCTCAAAGAACATAAATAGCTTCAAGGAGCTGTGCAATGCCCTCATAACAGCTGAGGAGGAATGCCCACCTATCACTACCGAGGAGGTGAAAAACGTATTAAGAGGCATGAAGAACTATTCCGCTCCGGGACCAGATGG
>CAKNYM010035416.1:0-12988 GCA_932195095.1 Andricus curvator
TAAACAATTTTTATAAACAAATTCAGAGTTTGTCTATTTTTCAACGAATAGGTTAAATTTGTTTAAAAAATTAACTAAGAATATCTTTGCGATGACTCTTTTCTATGGTGCTTTGCAAATTCCCAAGAATTATTAATTATTTAAATGATTTTTATAAACAATTTCAGAGTTTGTCTATTTTTCAACGAATATGCTCAATTAACAAAAAATAACTCAGAATATCTTTGTGATGACTCTTTTCAATGGTGCTTTGGAAATTCCCAAGAATTATTAATTATTTAAATACTTTTCATAAACAAATTCATAGTTTGCTATTTTTCAAGGAATAGGCTTAATTTGTTCACGGAATCAACTAAGAATGTCTTTTCGATGAGTTTTTTTCATGATGTTTTGCGAATTCCCAAGAATGATTAATTATTTAAAACGTAAGATTTGTTTATAATAAATGTTGTTTTTCAACGAATAGGCTCAATTTTTTTACAGAATTAACTAAGAATGGCCTTGCGATGACTCTTTTATATAGTGCTTTACAAATTCCCAAGAATTATGATTTATTCAAACCATTTTTGTAAAGAAAATGTCAACTAAGAATCCTTTGCCGGTGACTGTATGATGTCATACTTTGTAAATGTACAAGAATGATTAATTATTTAAACAATTTTCATAAACAAATACAGAGTTTGGCTATTTTTGAACGAATAGGATCAATTTTTTAAAATAATTATCTCAGCATATCTTTTGCGATGACTTTCTTCTATGATTCTTTGCAAATTTACAATAATTATTAATTAGTTAAACAATTTTCATAAACAAATTCAGAGTTTGGCTATTTTTTAGCTTACGTAAATACATACATGCAGCTATAACCTTTTTAAAAATAAGTAAAACTCTTCTATCTGAACTGTAATATTAAAATCAAAACCATCTGAACGTTTTAAACATATTCATTTTTATAAGAAAATATATGCCCTATATATTTAATAAGAATTAAAAAAGTAAAACAAACTTTTAGAATGGTAACAAATTTTTTTTCATTAATTTCAGTCTTATTTCTTTTTGTTAATTACTTTCAGTACTTTAATAATCTCTTCAATAGAATGATATTGTGCTTTTTCAAGATTTTCTGGAATAATTCTTCCCCTGAAATATATTTTTCCTTAATTTTTACTGTATTGAAACACTCAATCCAACATGTAACCTGTAATTTGTTATATTATTTACGATGTATAACTATAAAAATTTAATATTAAAATTAATAATAATAATAATATAATAATAATATTAAAATTTAATACTGCGTGCTGTTGGCACATCGTGGGTGTGGTGAGCCCACACTTGTAGTAATTATTTACTACAAGAAACTGTCCACCTAGAAACACTACCCGAATCGGGTAGTGTCACGCCTACCCTGAAAGGGAAATGGCTTATGTTAGATTGTTTTTCCAAAGTTGTATGCAAATGTTGAGGGTTGCACAATTATTTATTGGGCATCGTGAGAGGGCACCCATGCTTAGCAGTGTAAAAATAAAAGTTATTAAAGTAAAAGTTCATTTCATGGTATTTTATTGAACTTCATTTCCAAATAAAATAATTGCATGTAAAAGAATTGTACGTGCGCGGAGCGCACGTATGAGGTTCTCATGCTTCTTGATTGTTAGCAGAACCGGTACTTCTAAGTATGACTTGGCCTCAAGAAGAACACTTGATTTTATGTGGGAAAAGCTCGTTTTTCGAAAAAAATATCAAAAGAAGTACTTGGTATTAACTTTTTGTAAATTAAATTTTAGTCACCTCTTAAGGAATGTTGAAGGAATAATTTATAATAAATGAAATTTAGTTTTGACATCCATCCCAAACACCCTTGTATTGTTGCTATTGATTTAAAGTATTTATTGTTCATAAGTATCTACATTTCATCATCACTTCCAAAAAATCTTTAAACTTTCACGAATTATCCTGATACCACAGCTTCTTCACATTTTACAAAATCAGATTTTAAAAAACTTCACTCCGGCCTTTTCTACCGAACAAGCGAATAAATTCCAATTACAAATTGAATATCGGGCAATCTAAAAATTAAATCCAGTACAACATTGTACAATTTAATATTTGAAGCGTTCAGAATTAATTATATTAACATTTAAAATTTTTGATCGCATAATATTAAAAGGTGCCGCCCAACCCCTCTATTTTCCCGTAAGAAGAATATAGGAAAGTAGTTGAATGATATCTTTGCTGGTTTTTTGAAAGATATCGTTTTTAATTGACCCAAATATCATAATGGTAAAAAAGATTTTTTTTTTAATTGCCATTAGGGTCTAGAATTTTTTTTTAATTGACCAGTTTACCTGAACGAACTGGAAAAGGGTTAGTCTTATGGAAATTTCCGTAACGGTAGACAGTTTGTTTAATTTTGGCATGCACACTTTTAAAAGTTGTACCATTTGAATGTTAAAGCCTTATTATTTCAAAAATATGTTTTAAAAAGTGTTCAAAAATAAATCGCATAATTTCAAATTATTCGAAAAATTTTTGAGGTTTGAAATATTTAATAATAAATACCTTGAAATTGGACAATTTTGAATGAAAAGCATTGCAAACAAAATAATATTTTAATGTGGACAACTTCTGGAATTAATAGTTTTTATACACCGCAGGCATGATTCGCGCGTATTACGTGCCTGTTTTCAGGAACTTAAGTAGCCCTTTATGGGTCAGTGGTGGGAGCAGTACAATAATGGCCTCATTATTGTACTGTAAAATAATAGGGCCATTATTTTACTGCTTCCACCACTATTCACTATCCATTATTGTCCACGTATCATTGGAGCATTGAAGCAATACTTATCGTACATGCACTGAAAAAAAAAGTGTTTGATTCAAAGAAATGGTCGTACTGAATACGTCCAATCATGTATTTCTTCAATTCAAAGAAATCGTTTAATTGTATGAAAAATAAGAAATTATTGAAGCAAATAAATAATTGCTTCAGCCTCTGAAATATTATTTGAGCGAATGGACGATTTCTTTAACTGAATGAAATTAGATATTTGGATTTAAAAATCAGTCAGTTGATATGATCGAATACAATTTCAATTCTAAGAAATATTTTCTTAATTGAAAGTATTGTCGATCGGATAAAATAAACGTTTTTTTAATTGACAGATTTGATTTTTTGTTTCAATGAAGCGTACTGTCATTCAAAAATACGACCTATTGATCGGATGGAAATATTTCTTTGAATCAAAGAAATATGAATCAAAGACAAAAATATTCATTTTAAACCAAATAAATGACTCATTGTTCCAAATGAATGTGCCATGAATGGGAATGAATATTTCTTTGAGATGAGAATATGTGAATTGATGGAAAGAAATATATTTTAAAGTCAAGCAAATATTTTATAGGCTCACAAAACTATTTTTTCGCATCAAATTTTTGAGTATTTGAAGCAAAATAATATCCCACTGATTCAAAAAAATATTTCTTTGGCCTAAACCATGCGCGAGTGCAATAAAGTAGTTCGTACTTCAACTGTAGTACATATTTTCCTAAATAAACAAATGGATTCTTTCAGCCTAAATTATAATTAACATTGTTATTATCATACATATTTAATTTAAACAACGCATCACGAATATATTTTACAATCTTGATGAACCTGAAACAGAAAAATTCGATGAAAAATCCACCTCCAGCAGGAATCGAACTTGGGTCCGTCGAGTGTCAAATCCACAACGATGACCACTACGCTGTCGCAACATGGAAATTATAAGGCGGATAGCCGTATTTAGCTCTCGCCATAAATGCCAAAGAAATATTTCTTCAAATCAAAAACATGGATATTGAATTTAACAACAGATTTCTTTGATCCGAGGGGCGTCTCACTCAAAAAATCACGGCTTATTCCGTCAGAAATCAGAGGGCAATCTGTAAGGATTCCGGTAAGGCAATGTATGCCGTAAAAATCAAAGTAGGAAATCAGCAGGGAAGGTACGAATTCGTGAAATAATCGTTTGAAAACGGAAAATCCGTACGAGTCCGATGGTTTTTGATGAAATCGTTAAGTATTCGTAGCAGTCCGTAAGGACTTCGAGTGGAACCGTAGGGAATCATTGGGATTCATGCTTGAATTCGTAAGGAATTCGAGGGGAGTCCCCGCAACGACCGCGCGACCGGACAAATCTCGGACCTGTGCAGTATGCATGGTTATAAAATTTGATAATTGGCTTGATGAAATTAAATATTTAGAAGGCCTAAATCAAAATAATCTTGCTAAAAATAATATAAAATATATTATTCTTAATCTATTTGACGAAAAAGTTACTCTTGTAGAAGGGTCAAAAACGGAAAATAAGTTTCTTATCATTTAAATTTAAATTTTATATATTTTAAATAATTATTATCCATTTTATTAAATATAAAGTTTTTATCAGATGGTCGCCACAGAATAAAAGCTTTGTTATTTTTTCCCGCCGGTGTTGATGTTCATTTTAATACCGACAGATACCCTTCCCCAACAGACCGTAACATTTCCTTCGCCCCCCCCCCTTACCACAGTTCCGTAACATTTTTTGTATTATGTTTAAAAACATAATAAAGGTTTTCTAAATAAAAAAAAAGGTTTTTTAAGATGAAGTGTTGTATAGAAATAAATAAAACAACATTTTGATGTAAGACTGAAAGCTTCTAACATTTTTTTTTAGTCACAAATATTGAAATTACTTACAACAAAAGACGAATTATCAGTTTGTTTTTAAACTTATATAAATATAAATTTTATAAGATTCTTGAAAAAATAAAAAAATATTTTTGAATATTTCAGATGTGTTAAAAAAGAATCTAGAAGATTTAAAAAAATATATTTTACAGGATTCTAAAAAATATTAGGAAAAATTCGAGCCTTTTTAAAAGATATTCACGACATTTAGAAGTTTGGAAGAAATAAAAAATCCCTTACAGTTCATTCTTCAAAATAAAAAATCCTGAAAAATTTTCCCATAAATCTTAAGAAATTCCTTTTTTTATCCTCTCAAATTTTTTAAACCTTCTAATATTTTTGAATTATTTAAATTTTTCGTGATGTTTTTTAGTTCTGCAACCTTTTAAAAATTGTCTTAAAATCTTTCAGATTCTTCTTTGAAAATTTTAGAAATCTTTTAAAATGTCTTGAAATCTTTTTAAATCTTCTCTTAAAATTAATTTTTCATAACGAAAATTATTTTAATTTTTCTTAGGAACCTAAAGAATTTTTTTTATTTTCTTGAAACCTTTCAAAATTCCTAAAATATCTTATACTCAAATTTGTTCTAAAATTATGTATTGTGGCAAAATTTTGCTTTTAAATCTTTTACATACTCTTTCTCAAAATTTGAGGAAATAATTTAAAATGCTTTGTATTCTTTTTCAATTTTATCTTAGAATTCATTAAGAAAAAAATCATTTTAAATTTTCTTATGAATCTTAAGAACGAGCTTAAGAATATTTTTTCGTTCTCTTGACGCCCTGTATAATTGAGTTTACCTAAAAAATTTTTAAATCCTGAGAAATTAAAAGAATTGTCTCAAAGTCTTCGATATTTTTTCCCCTCACACATTTTGCAAAATTCAAAACTTAAAATTATTCTTCTACAATTAAACCTAAATCATTTGTAGGTGATTCTAAGATCAATCTATTAAGATTATTAAATTTTCCAATTAGGAAAAGAAAACAATCCAAAATATTTAAATACATTTCTAAAAAAATGTTTTTCACTCAAATTCAATGCATACTTATTACACAAATTATTTTTTTATATTAAATGAAAGAAAATATTTCTTACAAAAAATTGAGGTAAAACTATGTAAACTGGATTTAAAGGAATCTTAAAATTATTCATAAGCAAACCCTGCAGATTGGAAAGAATCATTTGTTTAGTGTCTCTATTTAAAAATATTTTTAAATTAACATTGAAAAGAATTTCATTTCACTACGAATAATTTTTGCAAAATAAGCAGGAAAAATATTCATAATTAAAAAAATAAAATTCCAAAACAACCTCCCTTTTCAGCTAATTAGAGAAAAGAATAAAATAATGGAAAAAACAGGGAGAAAAAGGGAAAAAGGCAACCAAAAAACCAACCTCTCACTTTTTTCTTTCTCCGTCCTTTTTATACTACAAGGGGACCAACATGTTTCGAGGTCAATTTAAACCTCCTTATCAGGGATTAATTATAGGGAATAACTAGAGGTATGAAACATTAATATAACCTGTAAAGAAAATATTAATTAAAAATTAATTAAGTTTAATATAATCAAAATTAATAATTGAGAAATTGATTGTTTAATAGAAAATAAAATTTTTCTATTATCTAGTCAAAGAAAATTACTTTAACCAATTAATTACTCTATCCCATACTTTATTTTATTATATCTTGAGAGGTCCCTTTTTAAATTGATAGCCTTGTTACCTTCTCTCTTTATAAATAACATCTCCATGAATTCTCTCTTTTTCTGATTTCTTTCATGATAAAGAATTTTAATATAATTCCAATTAAAGTCATGACCATGTATAACCTTATGTTTTGAAAGGACTGAGTGATATCTAGGACTTCTGCGAAAATTATTTTCATGTTCATTTTTCCTAAGTCTAAGAGCTCTTTTTGTCTGCCCTACATAAACTGCATTGCAATCTTTACAATTAATTTTGTAAATAACACATTTTTTGTCTAGCGTTTCATATCTATCTTTTCCTAATTTTACAATCATATTGATTTTGTTTTTTATATATTTTATTCTGTTATGCGCATGTTTTCCTATGAATTCAAACGAGTAATGGTTAAGAAAAAGAATTTGTTTGCAATGTTCAATATTTTTTTCATGGAAAACTGGATGTGATAATTTAAGGGCTCTATCAATCAAATTTTTAATGATTCCTATTTTATTTTGAATAGAGTGATTTCAAAGAAAACTAAGTGTTCTACCTGAACAAATCTTTTTCCTATGCCAGTCAGTAATAATATGTCTTTCATCAGTTTTAATTAAAGTCAAATCTAGAAAATGTAATTTACCTTCAGTTTCAATCTCAACAGTAAATTGTAATCTAGGGTGTATACTATTAAAATCATTAAGAAGAGTGTTAAAATTACTTTTATGTACACTAAGTACTGAATCGTCAACATATCTTGCATAAAAATCAATATTAAAATTGATAAAATAATTATAAATAATTATATATATATATAAATATATAAAATAATTAATAAAAAATAATTCTCTAAATCCTTCGTGACAATTTCAGCTTTTTTTCTATTTTTTTTTCTATTATTATTTTTTCTATTTCTATTTCTATTATCCTTAAGGGCGATTTTATTAAGTTTTGTTTCCTTTTCAAAACATTCCTTGATAATAAAGGCCGGAACTTGTTGATTTAATTTCTCAATAATTTATTTTCTTTGAACATTAAAAGAATGTATCTGTGAATGGCAATCCTTAATAGTCAAATTTAAGAGCGATTTTAAAAAATTTTTCAGTATTTATATTTTGGTATACGGCCATACCACGCTGAAAAAACCAGTTCTCGTCCGATCACTGATGTTAAGCAGCGTTGGGCACGGTTAATACTTGGATGGGTGGCCATTCGAGAATACTGCGTGCTGTTGGCACATCGTGGGTGTGGTGAGCCCACACTTGTTGTTATTTACTACAAGAAACTATCCACCTAGAAACACTACCCGAACCGGGTAGTGTCACGCCTACCCTGAAAGGGAAATGTCTTAATGGTATACTTACTTATACATACTTACTATATCAAATTTTTCTTTATTTCTTTTGTTTTTGAAATGAAAGCTAACATTTTTATTAATGTCAAAAATCTTCTTAGGAGAAACATTTAAAACAATGTAATACCAAAATCTTTCCAAATTATTAAAAAGTTTCTAAATTTTTTTTGAATTCTTCAAAATAAGTTTTTCCCATAATCTAATTTTTCTTATCTCTTTGAAAATGTAAAAAAGTTTAGAAATTATAGTGTGGTAGCCTCGGTGGTAGCAAAATGTTAAGAACAGAATTATTTTCCAATATATGTTCAAGATATTTTACTATTAAATATTAATAAAACGATTTGCAGTTATACATTAATAAATCCATTAAATTTATCAATTAATTTTCACACGTTAAAAATTAAGGACAAAATCAACATAATTTTTTTTTATTCTAGAATTAATCAAATTGTAATAATTCATTACTATATTAATTACTAAATTCTTATATAATTTTCATCCTTAGTATTCCTATTGTCACTTTAACTTGAAATCATTTATAAATGTTCTTTAAATAGTTTTTAATGTTCAGAAATCATTAGAAAAAAAAGAAATATTTAAGCAGTGAGTGCGTCACTCGTACTTTATACGCATTGTACGACTCCGCGCTTCGCAGTCACTGCTTGGATTCGTCGGATTCGTCAAACTTTGTGGGACTCTGGACGAATTCGTAGGTCCAACGCTCCGCAACGCTGTGACTGTACAGCGTTCGGAGCTCCCGATTCCGAAAAAAGGATTCCGGTTCGTCAATATCAGAATTCATCAAAATCGTTAGGATTCGTACGAATTCGTTTACTTTGTTCGTACGATTTCATTTGAATCCTGAGTGAGACACCCCTCGCTTTGATCTAAAGAAGTATTCAATTGAAACAAATTATGCCAAATTATTGAATGTTTGATTTGAAAAAATAATTACTTCGTTGGAAAAAATGTTTATTTGTTATGAATAATTTAATTCTAGTAAGCAAATAAAACATTTCCTTCAAATGAAGAAATAAATATGTATGCAAACACAATACCTTGTTCATCTAAATAAATGCTTCATTGTTATAAATGCATGAACTCTTTGTAACAAATAAATATATTTTTAATTAAATTAATATTATTTTGAATTAAATCATTATTGCTTTGATTTGAATAAACTTAAGGACTTGATTCAAATATCTACAATTAATTGATTCAAATGCGTCCGAATCAATTCAAAGAATCGAACTCATTGAATCAAATAAATATTTCTTTGCGATGATTATGTCGACTTCTGGCATGGAATAAATATTTTGTTCAGTTTAGTGAATATACCTTTATATTAAAAGAATATTTTTTAAATTTAAATAATACTTGCATTGTGTTGATTACAATAATTGTTAGAATGCAATAAATATTTATTTAATTGAATGAATATTCATTTATCTTCAATTAATATTTCTTCAATTTATGTAATTATTTCGTTGCAATTATTATATCAACTTTTAGCTTGCAATAAATATTTCTTTCAATTTAATGAATATACATTTTTATTGAAAGAATATTTTTTACATTCAAACAATTTTATTATTGTGTTTATTATGATAATTGTTAGAATGCAATAAATATTTGTTTAACTGAATGAATATTCAGTTATCTTGAATAAGTATTTCTTCAATTTAAGTCATTATTTCGTTGCAACAATTATATCAACTTATAGTGTTAAATAATTTTTTTTTTCAATTGAACGAATATCGATTTATCGTGAATGAATATTTTTTAAATTTAGATAACTGTTTTATTATTATGGTTTTGACAGTTCTTAGCATGAAATAAATATTTCTTCAATTGAATGAAAATTCATTTATCTTGAGTGAATATTTTCTTGACTAAAAAAAAATTAACTAATTGCTCCAATGATGTATAAATTATTCGATTCTAAAACATATTTATCCATTTCAAGGAATCGATTTCATTGGACTAAAGAAGGAGTTCTTTAGGCGCCTAAAACGTATTCAATAAATCTAGATTCCTACCTTCTAGGAAATAATTTCTTTGTCTTGATATTTTTCGCATTTAATGCGAAGAAATATTTACTCATATTAAAGAAATTTCACACACAGAAATCATTTCCTTGAATTAATGAGTGAATCTTTTGCATCTAAACAATATTAACTTAACTGAAGTAAACAATTCCTTGGTCGAAAGAAAAAAAACCAAAGAAACGCATTTCCTTGAATCAAGAAAATTTTTTTTTCAGTGTGATAAACCTACAGATAAAGGGAGAGGTACAGAGGGGGGGGGGGGGTAAAATTTTGAAATTTTTTTAAAATTTGAGAATTTTGAAATTTTTTTTTTAAATTTTCAAAAATTTTGAGAATTTTAAAAATGTCTGACAGTTATAGAATTTTTTACAATTTTCGAATTTTTAAGAAATTTTTGGATATTTTTGAAAATTTTGGAAATTGTTAGAAATTTTTGAAAATTATAGATATTTCAAAAATTATTCAAATCCCCCAAAAAATTTCAAATTTTCAAAAATGTCGAAAAATTTCATATTTTTCAAAAATGTTCAGACAAGCAAATATCAACCGGCTCAGTAAAAATCTTGTTAAACGGCGCTTAAAGTGAATTGTACCGAACCGACTCGCCACGTCAGACCTCCCCTGTGATACATGATAATCGGGGGCACGAAACTTGCAAATCATGCCCTTGGTGTGTAAAGTATAATGTGCACCATGGAACTACGTCGGTCATCATACGCCGCGTGTGAGTTTGCAATACAAGTCGTAGACGAGCGCGAAGCGCGAGGCGGAGACGGTAATAGAATGTACTATTAGAGGGATGTTCCAAATTAAATTGATGTTTTAAAATTTTAACTTCAACTTTTTTACTAGTTCAGAGAATGTCTATTGGAGAAAACCAGAATCAAAATTTGGAAAATTTGTTCGTTGATTATCAGAGTTGTGTATGTATGTATACCATTAAGCCATTTCCCTTTCAGGGTAGGCGTGACACTACCCGATTCGGGTAGTGTTTCTAGGTGGATAGTTTTCTTGTAGTTATAAATAACTACAAGTTTGGGCTCACCACACCCATAATATGCCAACAGCACACAGTATTCTCGAATGGTGACCCATCCAAGTACTAACCGCCCCCAACGCTGCTTAACTTCAGTGATCTGACGAGAACTGGTTTTTTCAGCGTGGCATGGCCGTTGGCGTTAAGAGAGTTAATTTAAATAAAACAAAAAATGTAGCATTTTTCCATTTTTTTGAAGTTAGAATTCCATCTATTTCATTTTGATATTTAACCATTGTTTCTTTTTTTTTGCCAAGGAAAATTTGTGGTTATTTTTATTTTAGATTTGAAAACGAAAATTATGTTCAGTATATATTTTATTTTTTAGGGTGGGGGTAAAGATTTTTCTATGCTCTCACATGGGGGTATGCGGTTAAAATACATTTTTTTATATATAATTTAGTATTAAATTTACGAAAAATTATTTAGTTGAAAAAATTACAAATGGGGTAACGTGGTTCAAAATTTCAGATAAAAACTGTATTATAATTTATGCACGACTTCTAACCAGATTTCCATAAATAGTTATTGATTATACTTGATGTTAGATTTCACATCAATATGCAGAAAAATATTGATATAAAACTAGTACACCAAAAAGAAACTAACATATCGAGTAGAATCAAAGTTGTGTTAATTCATTTCTCATTATTTATAGCTTTATGTAGTTTTATTATGTTTGTATGTCACAAACTGTCTGTTCCATTTGGAATCATTGAAAAAAACCTAAAATTAAATGGATTCTCAGAACGTTAATATATCATAAGAAAACACAAGGTAAATCTTTCTTCCATCATTTATTTTTATGTTTTGCTCGTACATTTCATATTACGAAAACAACGTTACAATGTCTATCCAGTATTATTGTTTATTTAATTCCAAGGAGTAATAAACCGTGTTATCAATTCCTCCGTCTGTGCTTAATTCCTTTGATAGTGAATGTTGTTTGTTTTTATATTCGTTTCGCAGAAATTCAGTTTATTTCGAGGTTTATTTTCATCTGAAATAATTTATTACTCTTTCCTATATTTTTAAAATTTTCCATAAATAGTTAGTAATTATATTTGATGTTAGATTTCACATCAATATGCAGGAAAATATTGATATAAAACTATTGCGCCAAAAAGAAACTAACATATCGAGTAGAATGAAAGTTCTGTTAATTAATTTCTTCGTATAAAATTTTAGAAAAATTAAAATTTTTGTTTGTTAATTTGGGAAATTGATAAATCGGTCATTCAATTTCCGTTATAAACGATTTTTGGAATCTTCGTATTGTTACATATTTGAATTCCGATGCAGTTTGAAAATTTGAACTCTCAGAAAATTGGAATTTTAACAATAATCCTGCGAGAATTTACAAAACCAAAAATGAAAATATGTCTTCAGCCCCACCAACGTTTTTGAAATTTTTTCTGAGAGCCCTTCGCTTTATGTGAACAAAATATTTTTGAAACACTTTGAATTATAATTTCCCGACCAAACATTTAAATATGTTTCTATTTTCACTTACTTCCACATTCACTTTCATTTTTAAAACGTTCAGTTGTCACTTTTCCAAGTTAACCCTTACTAAAAAATATGGCATACAAAGAATGACCGGCCTATGATTTTTTTTCGACTACAGGGAAAATGAGATGACAAAATGTTAATTGAAAATGATAGGCCTGACGTTTTTTCATTGTCATTCACAGGGCCGAATTATAGTCTAAATGAGAGGGGGGCTACACATCTTGGTGAGGCCCCCATTGGGGGTCACGCTGCCAACTGCTGAGCGTGAAAAATGACGTTGACTCGAATCGAGTCAAATCAACATTTAAATTTACATTCTATTATTATTTTAAAAACATTTTATTTATTTTGGTCAGCATACAAATTTAATACTCAATTTATTGATTGATAAGCTAGCCAAATTTTGGATTTAATTCCAAATTTCAGAAAAAAACAATGGACATAGCTTTGACTGGTTTTCCAGTAGCCGGACTACTTTAACCGTTTTCAAGTTGTAGCGTTAGAAACCATTGAATTTGCATTAAAATTGACATATTTGCAGGTATCTTAGCACCTATTGGATTGCAAATTTTCAAATAAAAATGCAAATTGCTTTAAGAAAGAAGAATATTTAACTTCAGAAGAATGCAGAA